>CAUYPK010040098.1:0-34179 GCA_963574355.1 Loris lydekkerianus | reverse complement strand
AAAAGAAAAAGAAAAGAAAGAATGCTTACCTAACTTCTGAATAACAATATTACAATGGCACGTTGAAATATTATTGATCATCACGGCTTTACCAAGTCACCATGAGCACATAATATCTAATGATGTCAACTTGACTGTCTGTACTTAGCAGATAACACACTTGAAGATACACACCATTGTAAAACTGAAGTCATGAATGCATACAAATATCAAGAGCATACCTATATTTTACATGACATTGCGTTGCCTTCTACAAATTTCACACTCAGAACTGTGCAATCCAGTTCCTCCAAAAAAAACAAAAACAAAAACAACAAAAAAAAAATTACAAAAAAGTTTCATAATCTGCCTTGCATGGTAGCTTGCACCTGTTAACACTCTGGGAGGCTGAAGCAGGTGGATTACTTGAGCTCACAAGTTCAAGATCAGCCTGAGAAAGAGCCAGACCCCATCTCTATTAAAAATAGAAAACTAGATGGGCATAGTGGCACACACCTATAGTCCCAGCTACTTGGGAGGCTGAGGCAAGAGGATTGCTTGAGCACAGGAGTTTGAGATTGCTGTGAGCTATGATGCCACAGCACTCTACCCAGAGCAACAGAGTGAGACTCTGTCTCAAAACAAAACAAAACAAAACAAAACAAAAAAACCCACAAAAAACAACTTACAATGTTTCAAGTAAGTTTACAATTTTGTGAGTTTTGTGTTGGGCCACATTCACAGCCATTTTGTGCCACATGTGGCCCACAGGCTGCAGGTTGGACACCCCTTGCTTCATCAAGTAATATTAGCTGTCCTAACTAGAGTTACACTCTACCATCTTTCCTCTATGTTACCATGCCCCTTTGGTTCTCTTACCTCTTCCCTCTTTTTTTCTTTTAGATGCTCACAGCAACCTCAAACTCTTGGGCTCCAGAGATTCTTTTACATCAGCCTCCCAAGTAGCTGGGACTACAGGTGCCCATCAGAATGCCCAGGTAGGTTTTTCTATTTTTAGTAGAGAAGGGGATCTCATTTTGTTTAGTCTGGTCTTGAACTTCCATGCTCAAGAGATGCATCCGCTTTGGCCTCCCAGAGTGCTAGGATTACAAGCATGAGCCACCACACCTGGTCCCTCATCCCTCTATTGACTCCTTAATAGAAGGAATTCCATTATCCAATAGTCTTCTTCAAGTTAACTCAAGTTAAATACACTCTTAAGGACTGAGCATCATGCTATTATAGTATCCTTTCAGAAAGAAGTTAGAATGTGGTCAAAGACACTCTACCCAGGGCTGCCTGTGGGTCCAGTTAAAGGAAACAAAATTTTCTTTCTTCCTTAAAAGTTCCAGATAACTCCTATTTTCCAGAACTTAAAAATTGGAACTAAGCCTACCTTCAAGTAATTTAATTCAGTAGTATTAAATGCTAAAATATTTGATCAGTAGGACTAGAAAACCACCACCAGGACTCTGTGCCTATAGCTGAGTGGTTAGGGCACTGACAGGTTTGAACCCGGATCAGGCCTGCTAAATGATGACAATTGCAATAAAAAATATCGCCAGGCATTGTGGCGGGCGCCTGTAGTCCTGGCTACTTGGGAGGCTAAGGCAAGAGAATTGCTTAAGCCCAAGAGTTTGAAGTTGCCTTGAGCTGTGGCGCCATGCATGGCACTTTACTGAAGGTGACATAGTGAGACTCTGTCTCAAAAAAGAAAAAAGAAGGGCGGTACCTGTGGCTCAAAGGAGTAAGGCGCCAGCCCCATATGCTGGAGGTGGTGGGTTCAAACCCAGCCCTGGCCAAAAACTGCAAAAACAAACAAACAAACAAACAAACAAAAAAACAACCACCATTTTAAACATTTCCAGTCCTAAACAAATTACCTACAAAATAACTTCTGAAATAAAAAAACCTATTTCTTAAGCTAGAGCCAAAGCTAAATTTCTAAAAGTACAAACTGGTCTACTGAATCAATCAGAAAGAAGACAGGATTAATCAGATACAGAGAATGCTAATAATTTTTTTTTTTGCCCTTCCAATCTCAGTATTTTCCTTTATTGTATTTAGCTGCTAACATAATAGCCCATTTAGATGTTAGTAAAATCATTTTATGATTTTTTTCAAACCTTGGACAATTTAGCTGTATATTTCTATATCCATATTATAGTCCCATCTATTGTAGACATGAATGAATTCAAAAGAAAGAACATTAAAACAAAAAAGGTCAGATTGTGGAAAAGGGTCATACTAAAACTTACTAGTTAGAACCAATAAAAAGTCTTCATAAGGGCTGTATATTTGTGTGTGTATATAAAATTAGAGTAAAAACAAGAGGGATAGGAATAATTGAGTAGAAGGATAAAATTTCACTCTGAATGCAGAAATAGTCTTCTTAGTATGATTTTAACTGACATTGAATATGAAGATGGGACAAAACAGTATATATGCAACAGTTTGACTGGTATCATAAAGAGACTCTAATTAAGGATTCAATTTTACATATGCCATTATGTCCATATTTTCTAAAAACTGTCCAAAACTCTTCAAACAGTTTCAACTGTTCAACAGTTTGTCCAAAACTGTTCTATCTAACAGGTGACTAACAGCCTTGTGTTTTATAGAGGATGTGCCAGGAAAACAAAAATCCATGGTGTAAAGCAGGAGAACTCCCAGGAATTATTTCTTTGCAGGCAAAATGGATAAAGTAAATTAAACCCCCCATCTTTTTAAGAGCTCTAACTAAGTATTATTACCATCACCTCCTAAAACACACAATCACTACATTGTATTTTACATCTCTTTCATTTTCTCACCACCCCTCTGACCCTCCATATAATTATTCTACAAATAAATTAGTATAGCCTTGCTCTAGCTAATAGGCACAACAGATTTCATGTCATCCGTTAGAAACTGTCAAACATCAACTTAATAGTTTAGTTCTGACTAAACCTGTCTTTATAAAATAAAATTGCAGCTGAGTGCAGTGGCTCACACCTGTTATCCTTGCAGTCTGGGAGGCCAAGGTGGGTGGATTGCTTGAGCTCAGGAGTTTGAGAACAGCCTGAGCAAAAAGTGAGACCCTTTCTCTAAAAAAACTAGTTGGGTGTTGTGGTGGGTGCCTATAGTCCCAGCTACTTGGGAGGCTAAGGTAAGAGAATTGCTTGAGCCCAAGAGTTGCTATTAGCTATGATGTCATGGCACTCTATCAGAGGCAACAAAGTGATAGAGTGTCTCTGTCTCAAAAAAAAAAAAAAAAAAAAGCAGAAAAGTACCACTATTTGTCATAAAAATTTTATTTCATAAAAATACTTTGCATTGGCTATTTTTTCATATCTTTCTTACATAAACAACTAAAAAACATCTGACAGAACTATAAGAAGGATTAAGTCACAGGTGGTAGTTGAAGAAAGAGAGCTCAAATGAAAGTGATCTCAATCCCTAAAGTACCATTATACCTACTATCACTTAGCAATTTCCTTTTATGTTCCAGTTCCTGTGTGAAGTGCTTTATGTCTTATAGTTACTTCTGTTACAGACTCACAAATTAGCACTAAACTTACTAATATGTATCTCAAAATGTATCATCAGCTTACTGTGAAATAATACATTCTCAGTCATTCTTAGAAGCTCATGAGCTGCCAGATTCCTTTATAGTGACAGAAACTAAAAATAAAAGGCCCTTTAGTCTCTAGTAACAACTGATATTTCTTGATATCCTGCTGCTGCTGCTGTCAGCCTCAGTAGAAATTAAGCAAACTCTTTGTATAAAATAATATAAAATTATTATTTAAAGTTATATTTAACTTAAAGGATTAATTCTATACACTATCTGGGAATTTTATGTTATTTTTTAGAGACACGAATCTCACTTTGTCACCCTGGGTGGAGTGCTGTGACGTCACAGCTCACAGCAATCACCAGCTCTTGTGCTTAGGTGATTCTCATGCCTCAGCCTTCCAATTAGCTGGGACTACAGGTGCCCGCTACAATGCCTGGCTATTTTTTTGTTGCAGTTTGGCCGGGGCTGGGTTCGAACCTGCCACCCTCGCTTACGGAGCCACAAGCACCGCCTAATTATCTGGGAATTTTTAGACCTATTATTTTTTTTTTAAATCATAGATTTACTGTGTTTGAAAAAATAATACAAAAAAGAGAAAATAAAAGCAAAGCCTTTAGACCTATTTTTTAAGTACATCATTTTTTAAGTTTTAGATACAAATGTTACACTGGACAGAGCTGGACTATAGAAACTAATTTATCTATCTCCTCTAATAGATAAATGTACCTGTCCCTACAAAGAAGTATAAACCAAGCAGGTGCAATTGTTCAAGGAATTGCAATACACAGCAATGTAATGGCTTAGCCTATGTTTGCCTACTTATCCACATGTATGCCCAAAGGGTACCTACCAACATGCTCACCTTCTTTTGGGTCCAAACTAGAAAATATGTACTCCTACCACAACACCTACTTCTGCAGGAAGTTTTTTTTTTTTTTAATCTCCCCAAATTAAGTTTCTTATATGATACATGTGCTATTCATAAATCTTTGTTTACTCAAGCAGTGTACTGCACAAGAGCAGGTGTTAAATAAAAGTTTTCTAAGTCAATGAGATGTCTAGTCAATGAGATTTTCCAGACCTAATGGTTAATGTAGCAAATTAAAATTTTAACTAAATAAATAGTAAAATACATATTTTCAGATGAAAGATCTAGAAAGGAAAGAACATAAACTTGTATGTAGCTAGGTGACTCATTAGAGAATAAGAAACATACTTGTGACTCACCAGCTACCAATCAATCAGTTAGCCACAATGACTAATAGAAAAAGTAAAAAGTATACATATTGCATACATATAATGTACTGAATAAACCTTATTTTTAGAATTAAAATCTGTTTTGGGAAGGAGAAACTTATATAAGCACAAATAGCAATGTATATATTCTAATTCTTAAAAACTGCTGCTCACATTACTTGTGTTCACATTCACTGCTGTCCCTCTATAGTAGTCAATATAAAAAAGCCTCTAGAACGGTCTTTAAACATTTTAACTTAATAAGACTCTACATTAATTAACATAAACTACTCTGTTACTTTAAAACTGCATGAAATAAAAAATAATTTTAAAAAGAAACAAGGGGATAACTTACTTCAACACTGGTATCAGCTACTAAAACATTAGATAATTAACGTTAAGATAAGGATCCAGAAACAACAGGCCTGGATAAGTGCTGTATTTCCTGTTTCTAGACAAATTTCATTTAAAGACCTCAAACCATTTCAGACATATAATTAAGAATCTGTTCTTAAAATCTCTAGGGAATTAGATGTGCCAACCTTCCTATGTAACTCATTCAGTTGCTCCATTTTTATATGCATTCAGCCATGAGAAAATCGAACTTTCCAACAAATTGATTAAAATAATGTGCTGAGGAGTCCTATGGCACTTAAATCCAATCACTGTATCATCTTGGATCAGTATATTGATGGACTGGATATTCCTAAGACAGATAATGTGAGGCAAAAATAATTGCTTCCACATTAAACTCCAATGTTTCTTTTAAGGAAAATACTCAAAAGCTAGAAACTGCTAGGAGTATCATCTTCTCAGTAAGGCAACAGATAAGCAGCTCAGATTTAATATCTAAAGTAAATGCTAAGATCATTATCTACTTAAGATATTAAAAGTGGCCTCATATTTTGCCTTTTAAATGATTAGGAAACCTCAGCTGGAACTATCTGATTTGATATTTTTAATAGCAGAGTCCTTGCTTTTTCCCACCTGGTATATGGCCAGAGGGAATGGAGTTAAATGTAGGGCCTCATAGAATTAACATATAAATACCATTATTTCTCCCATTTTGTTGTATATAAATTCACACGTTTTAATGTTAAGTTTCCTTGGGTAGTAACATTCAAAATGGAAACATCTTGTACAGAGTTCTTAGGTGCTCCTCTAGTACTAAAGATAATTGCAAGCATTTAATATGTACACATAAAATTGATTAAATTAGAAATGGACCTTTTTTTCCCCATGGACATATTTCTATCCATACTATTTTCCAAACCAGGTTCTGGTAGAATGGTTAGTGGGCTCACTAAGTGAACTGGTAGCTTCCCAAGAGAATGTGTTCCTAAATATTCTTCTGAATTACCTCATGCGTCACTAGTTCTCAAGTTTCTAGAGTAAGCTAAAAACGTATTAAGTAAGAGTTTTTGTTTTATTTAAGCATAGAATCCACTAGATTTCATTTAGATCTTATTGGTTATGTACTATTTTTAATCATAACAGAAAGCTGATAGAATAGTAAGCAATGAAACTCACAGTGTTTTCCATATTTTTCCTTCTAATTATAGTTGGAAACTAAGAGATAAAGAGGAATGAGATCCCGAAGAGTCCAGTGAAACAACAAAAACACAGGTAGTCTATAAACCTGTTTTCATTATAAAATAAAATAGGTATATATTACAAGGTCCAAATGAGGAATAGAAATCAACGTTATGTCACAAATACACAATACACTCTACCCTTGGTGTTAGAGATTATAGAGTCCTCGTGACAGGGGAGTTTACGAGGTGTTTGCAGAGCAAAAGAAACACAGACATGAGAGTCAGCAGACGCTGGCACAGCGAGAGCAGTCCTAGGATTGGAACATAGGGTTGCATGAGGTTAGGAGGTAGAAAATACTGGGAGAAAATGGGGAGATTGATAGAAAGACTAGATGTCTTTTCTTTTGAGACAGAGTCTCACTTTGTTGCCCTCAGTATACTGAGTGCTGTGATGTCACAGCTCACAGCAACCTCAGCCTCTTGGGCTCAAATGATCCTCTTGCCTCAGTCTCCAGAGTAGCTGGGACTACAGGCACCTGCCACAATGCCTGGCTTTTTCTTTTTTTTTTTTTTTATAGAGACAAGAGTCTCACTTTATCGCCCTTGTTAGAGTGCTGTGGTGTCACACAGCTCACAGCAACCTTCAACTCCTGGGCTCAGGTGATTCTCTCACCTCAGCCTCCCAAGTAGCTGGGACTATAGGTGTCCACCACAATGCCCGGCTATTTTTTTGTTGCAGTTTGGCTGGGGGCTGGGTTTGAACCCGCCACCCTCGGTATATGGGGCCCGTGCCCTACCCACTGAACCATAGGTGCTGTCCTAAGTTTTTTTTTTAAGACAGAGAGTCTCGGGCTGGGTACCCACAGCTCAGTGGGTAGGGTGCCAGCCACATGCCCTGGGGATGGTGGATTCAACCTAACCTGGCCTGCTAAACAACTACAACTTCAACAACAACAACAACAACAACAGAAAAACAGAGATGAGGTCTCGCTCTTATTCAGGCTGGTCTCTAACTCTTGAGCTCAGGCAATCCACCCACCTCAGCCTCTCAGACTCCTGGGATTACAGGCGTAAGCCACTGCACCCAGACTAGACGAGATGACTTGATGAGGTCCAAAAGAAAATTTGAAGTTATGGATGGGCTGACTGGTGAAAATTACTGTCAGAGAAAACGGTCAGTGGAGTTTAAAATGGTAAAGTTCTAAAAAGAAAAATTCAAGCTGTGGTGATAGGAATGAGCTGCTAAAATGGAGAAGTGGAGGAAAAGGAAGGGAGACCTAAAAACATTTAGAATGAGATAAATAAGAGGTTTGGGTAAAACAACCTATTTTAGTCTTTTAGCATTTCATAAACTCAAGTCTGGAACTTCTCTTCAATTTACTCAACACAGATAAAGTAGCTCAGGAGATACTACCGGCGGCCTACCCAATAGACTGCTTTTATTCTTTGTCAACAGAGCCCAGTTCCTTTTCAGTATCCACCCTTTATTTGGCCAACTGCTTGCTCTACCTGGGGTGAGCTCATTCCACCTCCAGGGAGGTCATTTTAGAGGGCCCCCCCATCCTGGCAAATGGCATCATTTGCACTTAATTTCTTAAACTAGAAACTTTAAAGTCATCTTCCACTTTTGTTATTTTCCTCATCCTCACACACAAGCAGTAAGCAAACAGATAAGACTCATGTTTCATCCATTCCCTGGGCAAATGCCACTATCTCTTTTAAGAGTACTATAAGGCTTGGTTGCTCTAAAACACCATTGATAAATTATGGAACAATGTGAGCAACATGAGAATTTTTCATTTGTCTACATCAGGTTTCATCAGTGGGAAACACTAGATCAACACAGGCCATGGTATATAGGTGAATGCAGCCACACAGGAATACGCACATACCGATCTGATCCATATTAGAGTCCCATCCATCCACCCACATCTGATGTTACAACTTTCCCTCAGAGTACATTGTTCCTTCTGCCCCTTCACAATAGCTTACAACTCCATCTCTTTTGATGTCCACTTCCACAAGCAAATTGTGTGTCTTTTCCAAGGTAAAACACTACATTTATTTCAGTATTTATGTATTTCTTCACTACCCAACATGTATAAAACTATTCAACCTACCTTTAAAATGTTAAGTTCCAGCTCGGTGCCTGTGGCTCAAGTGGCTAAGGTGCCAGCCACATACACCTGAGCTGGAGGGTTTGAATTTAGCCTGAGCCCGCCAAACAACAGTGATGGCTACAACCAAAAAATAGCCAGGCGTTGTGGCGGGTGCCTGTAATCCCAGCTATTTGGGAGGTGGAGGCAGGAGAATTGCTTGAGCCCAGGAATTGGAGGTTGCTGTGAGCTGTGATGCCACAGCATTCTACCCAGGATGACAGCTTGAGGCTCTGTCTCAAAAAAATAAATAAATAAAAATAAATAAATTATAAAAAGTTAAGTGCCTATCTTTTTAAAAAATGTGGCATTGATGAAGTTTTTTTTCTTTTTTTTTTTCTTTGAGACAGAGTCTTAAGCTGTCACCCTTGGTAGAGTGCCGTGGTGTTAACAGCTCACAGCAACCTCAAACTCTTGGGCTTAAGTGATTCTCTTACCTCAGCCTCCCAAGTACCTGGGACTATAGGCACCTGTCACAATGCCTGGCTCTTTTGTTGTTGTTATTGTTGCAGTTCAGTTGTCATTGTTGTTTTAGCTGGCCTGGACTAGATTCGAACCTGCCAGACTCAGTGTATGTGGCTAGTGCCCTTCTCGCTGAGCTATGGGCGCCGCCTGATGGAAGTTTTTTCAAATGAAACATAACTGAACATATTTATGGGGGTGCAGTGTGATGTTTCGATACATAGAGGGTATAAAAAATGTATAAACGTTTTAAGATAAAAAAATTAAAATTGTAATACTCCAGTCACATTTGACTTCTGCAATTACAAGAGATAAAAGATAAAATATGTAGGGGGTGGTGCCTGTGGCTCAGAGAGGAGGACACTGGCCCCATATACCGAGGGTGGCGGGTTCGAATCCGGCCCTGGGAAACTGTAACAAAAAATAGCCGGGTGTTGTGGCGGACGCCGGTAGTCCTCACTACTCAGAAGGCTGAGGCAAGAGAATTGCCTAAGCCCAGGAGATGGAGGTTGCTGTGAGTTGTGACGCCACAGCACTCTTAAAAAACACAAAAAATGGGTGATGCCTGTGGCTCAAAGGAGTAGGGCGCCGGCCCCACCCATATACTGGAGGTGGCGGGTTCAAACCCAGCCCCGGCCAAAAACCACACAAAAAAAGATAGTATATGTGGGTCATTACCAAAGTTTTGAGGTACACAAAAACCAAATGTAAAATCTGTGTGTAGGAAAACAAATGAAGCCCTCCCAAGCAACAATGATAAGGCGAGCAAGTTGGAAACTTGGACAGGGGAATCAGAAAGGACACTGTCAACTGTGCTTCTTGGAAGTGAAATACTATGTAATGGATCATAACACAGTCTGTATCAAAACTTTCGTAGTGATCCACATATATAAGATAACAAACACTATAGGTATATTTTGAGTATTACAATTGCAATACAGTTTCTCCCTTTTTAAAAACATGTATACATTTTTTTTTGGCACCATCTGTATATACATCCTGTAACACTCAAATTAGTGTATTTAGGCCAGGCATGGTGGCTCATGCCTGTATTCTTAGCACTCTAGGAGGCCAGGGCAGGAGATCACTTGAGCTCAGAAGCTCGAGACCAGCCTAAGAGTGAGACCCTGTCTCTAAGAAAAATAGAGAAATTAGCTGGGTTTTGCGGTGGGCGCCTATAATCCTAGCTACTTAAGTAGCTGAGGCAAGAGAATTTCTTAAGCCCAATAGTTTGAGGTTGCTGTGACCTATAAAGATGCCACAGCACTATACCCGGAGCCACAGAGGCTCTCCTTCAAATAAAAAAAAAGGAAGCCAAATTAGGGTATTCATCACCTCAAACATTTATCGCTTCTTTATTGTGAGAACATTCAAAATTCTCTCTTCTAGCTATTTTGAAATACGTAATACTGTTAACAATAGTCAACCTACTATGCAAGAGAACACCAGAATGTATTTCCTCCATCTATCTGTATTTTATACCACTGACCAATCTCTCCCCTCCTCTTCTCCCAGTAACTATTCTACTCTACTTCTATGAGATCAATTTTTTTAGCTTCCATGTGAGTGAGAACATGCAGGATTTGTCTTTCTGTGCTTGGCTTATTTCTTAGCACAATGCCCTCTAGGTTCATCCATATTGTGCATATAGGATAAAACACAGGGTTCAAAGTGCTAGGCACTAGGGATGGAGTGTTCTAGGATAAAGCCAGCACTGCTGGCCCTGAGACTAAAAACAACACTCATTAGACACAGCATACTGTCTCAGCCCTAAGTCATATATTAGCAGTGATAAGATTAAGGCAAGACAGAAGTACAGTAAACAGAATGTGTTTAGAGTTCAATCATACAGCTAAACTACTTGTTTTTTAACCTTTGAAGCTGTCAATTGTACTGTATTTTCTCATGCCCAAGATTTCAATAAAAGCCAGGGTCTCACCCTTGCCTCTTCATGCAGAGTACCTGCTCGTGTTGGCCTCCCTGGGTCACTCAGTTCAACATAAATGGACCGATTAGGTGTTATTCATTTGTGTTAAGTTGCACAGACAAGAAATGACAGGGTTTCATTCTTTTTTATGGCTGAACAGTATCCCACTGTATATCTATATTTTCTTTACCCATTCATTGATACTTGGTTGATTTTGTATCTTGGCTATTATAAATAGTGTTGCAATAGACATCTCATAGACATTCTGGTTTCATTTCCTTTGGATATTTACCCCATAGTGGGATTGCTGGATCACATGGTAGTTTTACTTTTAATTTTTAAAGGAACCTCTATATTGTTTTCCATAGTGGCTGTACTAATTTACATTTCCATTAACAGTAAGAGTTCTCCTTTCTCCACATGATAACATTTTTGAGTGTAAAGCCATTTGCCTCATTTTCTCCATAAACACTCTGGTTTCTACTACACAGTTTTGCATAGTATGGTGAGTTTTATCAGAAATGCATAGTTACACAACAGCAGAATTGATAGTATATTATAGTAGTATCACTCTACAACAGGATACCCATACTCAGATGTACCAAGATCTCTTTTCCCTTGCTAAAGACAGTAATTCTAGAACAGGATTTTAGTTTGTACAAGTATCTACCAAAAAGCCTGTAAATTGATGTGTTAATGAATAGTATAAGTCATCTATCTAGCCAAATCCTTTTATTTCCTTCCTGAAAACAGAATCTTAGTAAAGGATAAATCCTTATTCTAAATTCTAAGGCTTTGGTCTCATTTTCCACACCAGTTGCATACACTACACAGCCGCTTTGCTGAGTAACTTTGTGCCTTATTTCTCACAACAATGACAGTGTTAAGAATGTGTAAGATATATTGTGTTAATGGAAGGACTGATGGGGGGGGGAGGCTTATGCAAAAGTAGATACAATTAATTGTTAGATCTGCCTAGGGGTGTTTAGGTTTCATTTTGTAACTATCAAATTTTTTATTACTGAAATCATTCAGGAAAAATACTGTTACTGTGAACATGAAACTCTCTATGCTTTAACTCTTCCCCCCACCATTAGTTTTATAGAGCTCTTTTAACAATGGGGTGATTCCTTAGGAAGATAACTACTGCTGCATGGTAGAAGCCAACTCATTAGTGTTACTAATGACTAAAATTTTCTAAAACTCCTCTTTTGAAATTGTTTTTAGTATGAATTTATAACTCAAACTTAAACATCTTTTTTGTTACTTTATCATCAGTTCTACATTTTTGTTTTTATCTTGAGACAAAGTCTGGCTCTACTGCCCAGGCTACAGTGCTGTGGCATTAGCCTAGCTCACAGCAACCCCAAACTCTTGGGTTCAAGTGATCCTTCTGCTTCAGCCTCTGAATAGCCATAGCACCTGGCTAATTTTTCTATTTTTAGTACAGATGGGGTTTTGCACTTGCTCAGGCTGGTCTCAAACTACTGAGCTCAAGTGATCTTCCCACCTTGGCCTCCCAGAGTGCCAGGTTTATAGGCATGAGACACAATGCCTGGCCTAAGGTCTAGTTTTTAAAACAAACCTTTTTTCCCTCTAGTTTTGAGTCTCAATAACTTGGGGGCTACGTAACAGGTTGTATTCTAGGTAGAGCTTTATCTCAGATGCTTTGAACGAACATCATTCCATATCTCAGAGGCAGGATGGAAGGTGACTGGAATATGAACCCCAAAGAGAACTTTCTCAAAACACTTAACATTTCAACTTCCTTCTTAATTTTTCTATTTTTTGTAGAGACAGGGTCTTATTCTTGCTCAGGCTGGTCTCTAAATCCTGAGTTCAAGCGATCTTTCTGCCTCGGTCTCCTAGAGTGTCAGGAATACAGGCATGAGTCACCGTGCCTGGCATATACTGAATTTTAGTATAGACTAAGTCACTCAAATTAAAAATAATACTTCATATGCAATAAGAACTGTGTGGGAATAGAAGGGGCTTTTCCCCATAATCTTTTATGACAAAAACATATGGTACCTGCTATAGATGTTATTGAAGAGTATCCCATCATTATTCACATAATTTATTTGACATACCCAAGGTAATAATGGAAGGTGAGCAGAAAAATCTTTTTAAGAATCGTGTTTATGGGCTTTTATTTTGCATTGTTTTAGGTACCACAGATTTAAGCCCTGTGAGATACTTTATTATACAAGGCACAATAAAGGTCTAAAATACATAAGAAATCCTATATATATTAGTATATGTTATTACTTGCTAATAGTAGAAATAAGCTTGGCAATTAATAGAGCCCTGCTGATGAACAAAATTATAATTTGGGGGCAATTATGAACTCATTTTTTTCTAAAGTATTTCAATTTATTCTCCCTTCCCCAAAACAAACAAACAAAAAATCAGTAATAGTGAAAGAGACACTACCTACTTTAATAGTTTTCCCAATTGGATATTTACATATTCTAATATCAATAAAAACAAATTATTAAAATTTTAATACTTACAGAAAGTTACCTATATACTCAAGCATAAGCCAAATTTTTGTGCCGAAAAACCCGAACTCGGCACAAATTTTGTGCCGAAAAAACTCGGCTTGTACTCGAGTATATACGGTAAATATTAAACTTAACTATTAAAAAACTTTTTTTTTTTTTTTTGAGACAGAGTCCCACTTTGTCTCCCTCAGTAGAGTGCTGTGGTGTCATAGTTCACAGCAACCTTAAGTGATTCTCTTGCCTCAGCCTCCTGAGTAGCTGGGACTATAGGCACCCGTCACAAAGCCTGGCTATTTTTTGTTGCAATTCTTATTGCTGTTTTAGCTGGCCGAGTCTGGGTTCAAACCCACCCACCCTCGGTATATGGGGCCAGCACCCTATCCACTGAACCACAGGCGCTGCCCTAAAAAACTATTAACTATTAAAACAATTTCAGCAAAACTAGCAACAAATATGTTACCTTTCTAGTTGTCAGAGATAATTTATTGAAGCTTCCTACACTCAATGAGAAATGTACTTATGGATCTACATAACTGCCCACATTCAAATTAATAATTTTTAAATCTTCCCAATTTTTAAATCTTAATAAATGGCCAGTTAGAAAAGAGGCAGGCCACAATGCTGCTACACCACAGTTCTTCAAATAATGTACCAACATAAAATGCTTCAATGTTTGTCGTAAATTAAATGTATAATTCACTGAGACAGAGAATTACAGAATATCCAAACATAAGAAACCATACTAATTTGACAGTTAAACTAGCATCTAAGGGCGGTGCCCATCACTCAGTGGGTAGGGCACCAGCCACATACACCCAGGCTGGCAGGTTTAAACCTGGCCTGGGCCAAACAGCAATGACAACTACAACAAAAAAATAGCCAGGCGTTGAGCAGGCGCCCATAGTCCCAGCTACTTGGGAGGCTGAGGCAAGAGAATTGCTTAAGCCCGAGAGTTGGAGGTAACTGTGAGCTGTGATATTACAGCACTCTACCGAGGGTGACATAGTGAGACTCTGTCTCAAAAAAATAAATAAATAAAAAATAAAGTAAGATAGCATCTAAGAAACAAAAATTAGGTAAATACTTTAAAAAATAATGAACTTAACTTTTAACAATAAAAATGTTTCAATTCTAAGGCCAGCATAAGCTTTGTTTATAGTACTTCCTTCAATTTACAGTGAATTAGTACCACACTAGATCTGACTTTTGCATTTCCTAGGCATAATGAATGTTTAAAGAGGAGTCTTCACTCTAAAGAATGAAGTAATACAAACTAATAGTACATAATTTATGAATAGTAAAGATTATTGCAACAGGGAAAAAGAGCTCTAAGTATAGAACTGGGCTCAACTCCTACTATAGCACAAGGAAGTAGGAATTTATAGCCAAGGAGTAGGAGGATAGCATTAGGGGCAAGAGGGGATTCTGGCTAAGAAGACCTAACAGGATTCCTGCTGAAAGCAGGCCAGCATGATTAGACATCATCTGGGGGACAGTAGAGGCTGAAGAATCTGATTAGACTTGGTGGGTGATCAGATATGAGAGGGGGGTTGGTCTGGTTAAAGTGACTTGGCAGGAGTCTTACTCGAATTGAACAATGTAGAGATAACAAAAAGTCAAAAAGTAAAGCTTAGTTGAGGAATGAGTTCAAAGAAGTCCGGGTAGAGTCTAGCCAATGGGAGACTCTGTCACTAGTTAGCAAGAAGCCAAGTCTCTGGGTTCTCTGGACCTCTGTTACACCCAGCCGTTCACTGGTACTTTGAATAAATTCAGGTATGTTCAACCTTTTTTCTTTTCTGCTGCACACTGGAAGGATAAGAATTATCTTGGGACATTCAATAAACACACAAACACCAATGAAAGCTGATTAGCAAAGAAAAGATCCATGCATACTTTTGGGGTATCTGACAACACAGTTTAAAAAAAAAAAGTACAGGCAATGCCTGTATCTCAGTGGGTAGGGCACTGGCCCCATATACCAAGGGTGACGGGTTCAAGCCCAGCCACAGCCAAACTGCAACAACAACAATAAAAAATAGCCAGGCATTGTGGCAGGCGCCTATAGTCCCAGCTACTCAGGAGGATGAGGCAAGAGAATTGCCTAAGCCCAGGACTTGGAGGTTGCTGTGACCTGTGACGCCACATCACTCTACCAAGGGTGACAAAGTGAGACTCTATCTCTAAAAAGAAAAAAAAAAAAAGTCCTCACAAAATCAGCATTCGGCCTGTGGGCTACTGGTGGGACACTCCTGATAGTAGTTCTAGAATGACTTACTTTATGAACTTGTTTTTCTTCACTAAAACCCCAAGAATTTTGAGTCTAAAACAAGTGTTGTGAGAAAATGCAATACCACAGGGTGGGGGAACCTGCAGCCTTTGGGGTCGCTGGTGGCCTTCTGGATCCCTCAGTGGGGCCCCTTGACCAAATCTAAATTTTACAGAACAGATCCTTTCAATAAAGTGATTTGTTCTGTGATGTTTGGGGGATCAACTGTGGCCCTGAGGCTGTAGGTTCCCCATCCTTCTGAAACTACTATGGGCTCTCTTAAGTGGAATAAAAAATGTTAGTGGGAAAAAAAAATGTTAGTGGCCCTCAGTAATCACTTAAAATAGTTTTATCATGTTACTTAAATACCCACATATATAGAACATGCTAGCATAAATGCTTATGGTTATTACTGTTAACTTTAAAATAAAAATACATTTTTTAAGTAAAATAAAAACAAAATTCAAATTAGTAACATTACTTACAATTTCATTAAAGCTGCTGACATTTATTATATAATGCTTGCTGCCTCAGAGCCAGTTCTATATTTAGATTTCAATACTAATGTGAAGAGTTGTTCAGTTATGTAAAATATTAACTTTAAGGTAAGTTATAGATATTTAGGCCTCATAATTAACCAAAATTCTACAAAGAGCAATTAAAGAATGACAATTTAAATAAACAGCTGATCATTTTATAAAACTATCATGCTCAAGTGAAAGTTAATAATGTAGCATTGTTAACTTAAATTTGTGTCAAATGGATTGTCAAATATCTAATCTGATATCTACTACCAGAAGTAGAAACATTTTTCCTTGTGTGTAAACTATCATACCATTAGTGATGTGCTACACTGTACAGACAAAAATTGGATTTCACACATGTGCCTGAATGGTATGGGCTTTTTGAGTTTTGAGTACTTAATTATTCAGTACCACCTGGTAATCTGACTTGTTTAGCATGCATCTCTATTCAAAATATGGTTAAACCTTCATTTGTACAGAACAGGGATATCATTTGGCTTTGGGTGGCAGGAGCTTAACTGTAAATATGACAGTAAAAGCTAATGGAAGCAATGCATTTTTCCATTATAGTTTGGTCTTTTAAGATGATATGGAATAATGCTCTTATATAACTTTAAGATTATCATCAAAATGTATACTAAAATTTAAAAAATTATAAAGAAAATATTCCCAGCATCTTAAAAAGATGTATGTGGATCCCTAAGAAATGAATAGAGAAACCAATCAATGAAAATCACAAAAGATACAGGCTTAAGCTAAGTGACAAAGAATGAGGATTTAACGAATAAAGCCAATGTCTTTAAAATAAGAATTAAAGTAAGAGAGGTCATTGCAGGCATGGAGAATCTGCCTAGTTTGCAGAGTATATACTGGTAAATAGTGGAAGGTAACATTCTAGTTGGGGAACCAGCAGGCAGAATTAATATTGGACAAGGTTGTAAGTCAGAAATTAGCTCTGAAAAAGAAACTTCTAGTAGGTATGGACTTAAGGAGGGAGCAAATGAAACATTATCCCTCAATTACATGCTAAAAAAGAGACAAAAGAATTCTCAAGTCAAATATAATATCTTAAGAACCTCATTTGGAGAGACAAAAAACAGAAGACTTTACATTCTCAAATGTTTAAAAAATTGTAGTAAATAATTACTTTCATTCTACTATCACATCAGAAAATTGAATTATCCTCCATGCTTAAAAACACAGAACATCCACATGAACTTAAGGTTTTTGCACTATAGTATAATAACGAATGTAGCTAGTGAATAACAATAATAATGACAACAGTAGGGAATACAGTAGGACCACAACTGGTTATAAAAACTCTTCATCTGTTAATATAAAATAGAGGAATTTATTTTTGTTATTTATGATTCAACAATAACCATACACCTTAGAGTACTGTTTTATCTAAGGGTCAGTCCATCAACCAGTGCTGCCAGAACAAGCGACTACAAAAAGATATGTATAAAAACTACCTTTATTTTTGTCTTCACAGTGGAGTCAATGCACACCCATTTAAAATAAAACACAATATTTATGTTAAGCCTAGCCAGTAAGGATAATTTTCAGGAAAATGATTTTAAAGGATAAAGAAAAAAAAAACCCAAACCTTTTTCCTAAATAAGTTCTAAAAGTTCTTTAGAATTTACATTACTTCATTTGATGTATTTATGAATAGAACAGGTAAAAAAAGTCAAAGTAAAAATTTTCTGTTCTTAATTTTTCTTTAAAAGTTGGCACTTTGAATATAAGTATTATACTGCTAGGTTTCTGTCAGTAAGGACATTTATTGCAGTCTAGACTTCAATACGAAGAATCACCAGGATTTCTGAACCACCTTAGAAGTACAGTTTAAAATCAAAAAAGATAAGCTGATTGACCTATCTAAACCATAAAATCATCAACCAACACAAAAATTAAAAATCTGTTATTTTTCACCAGAGTCTTAGCCATAAGAATTTTCCTTTTCTACAAAGTAGCAAAAGCCATTACCACACCTACTCTTAATAACTCCAGGCCTAATTCCTTAACAGGTAAGTGCCAAAAGTTAAATAATTATAATCTATGTACCACATGTTGAACCTATTGTATAAAATTGGCTCCACTCGCTTGTACATAACCAAAGGCTTTATAATTTGCAACAGCTAAAACTTTTTCCACAGATTGCTAACTACATAAAGTCCATTTTTTTAAGGGACGAAAAACAGCTACATACTCTTTGCTATAAAAAAAAAAAAAATTCAAGTCACAACTTAATTGTTATGCTTAAATTGCATCTAGGTCTTGATTTAGCATCACTTCAGGAATTATAAAACCTAGGCTAAATTATCTAAATTATTTCCATGTTTAAATGAAAAGATCATCATTATGTCATCTCATTCAGATGAAAGCCTTTCTTTGATTTATATATTACTGGGGGATTAGTGAACTAAGTTCTGTTTGGGAGACCATCTGAAGTAGCTCCTCTAGCTGTGAAGCTGGATATTGCTGTTACTTAGTTGTAAGTCACAGGAGTTTCTAAAAAGATCTAAAATGAGAAAAACGTACTTGTGCACAACTTAAAAATGTCTACTTTTAAAGACATCCCATGGATCAACAATCCACTTGTCAGTAAAATGCCCCTCAGTTAATACTATGAATAAGTGGGATTTTAAAGACTATTATACTAGACTCTTTTCTTTAGGAATGTAACATTGAGGTAATAATGCAGTTCAATGGAAAAACATATTCTCCATAAAAGTGTCAGCTTCATGTATTAGTTTACAGAACCGAATTAATATACAAAAAGACAAAAACCGTAAAGGTTATTTGTTGATTTGAAGTTGACTGTTTCACAGTACTCTACACTATATTCAATAGAATTCAGCATGTCTGTGGTTTATCCAGGGCCATCTTTTTTTTCTTTTTATAGAATCCAGAGTGTCCAACCTACAGCCAGTAGGGTTCATGCAGATTATTTGAAGGCTTTTTTGCTTATCTATGGTGTTGGATATCATGAAAAGTATGTATGGAACTCTTTTTTATGCTCATCAGCTGTCATTTGTGTTTCTGTACATAATGTGTGGCCCAAGACATTTTTCCAATGTGTCAACAGGAAAGAAAAAAGATTGGACACCCTATAGCCTTCTGTGTAAAGCTCACTTATATTTCACTTCACAGGATCCATGTGGACCTTAAAAGGCTAGATTGACAATTGTATCCCACAAGCACAAACCTTCACTGACTAGCAGATGAAAATGCACATAGCTAATTCCCAGAAGACATAAATAGAAGAGATGAAAGTGGCAATCTCTGGGGGGCAGGACTGGGAGGTAAGGAGAGGTGGGGCTATCACAGTAGTAGTACCAACACTACTGAATTCATCCATGAGTTGATATAATTGATGGTGTTGATGTTTTTAAACCTGAGTGCAGGTATTATTATGATATAAGACTGAATTTGATAAATAAATCTCTATGCCAAAACCAGTTTCTGAACATACATTATATGTAAGTCACTGTGCTGGAGGATAAAGAAGGGCCCAAAGGTTAATTAGATAATTTTCTAGTTCCTAATTGTAAAATTCATCTACATTAAGCCATCTTTGAGAGCATACATCTAAAAAGCAGACATTAAAAAAGAATCAGTACAAAACCACCTTGAGATATCACCTAATCCCATTGCGAAAACCCCACATCACAAAGTCTCAAAGCTGTAGGTACTAGCGTGGATGTGGAGAGAAACACTTTTACACTGCTGGTGGGACTGCAAACTAATACAACCTTTTTGCCGGTTTTTTTTTTTTTTGTTTGTTTGTTTGTTTTTGAGACAGAGTCTCACTTTGTCGCCCCGGTAGAGTGCTGTGCTGTCATAGCTCACAGCAACCTCAAACTCTTGGGCTCAAGCGATTCTCTTGCCTCAGCCTCCCAAGTAGCTGGGACTACAGGTGCCCACCACAATGCCCGACTATTTTTAGAGATGAGTTCTAGCTCTGGCTCAGGCTGGTCTCAAACCAATGAGCTCAGGTAATCCACCTGCCTCAGTCTCCCAAGTGCTAGGACTACAAGCTAATATGATCTTTTTGGAAGGACATATGGAGAATCCTCAAAGAACTCAAATTAGACTGCCCATTTGATTCTGAAATCCCATTACAAGACATCTACCCAGAAGAAAAAAAATCATTTCATCATAAGGACATTTGCAATAGACTTTTTATCGCAGCTCAATTTACAAACGCCAAAATGGGGAAAACAACTTAAATGTTCACCAGCCCAGGACTGGATTAACAAGCTGTGGTATATGTATACCAAGGAATACTATTCAGCCATTAAAAAAGATGGAGACTTTCATCTTTTGTATTAGCCTGGATGGAGGTGGAACACATTCTTCTTAGTTAAAGCATCACAAGAATGGAGAAGAAAGAATCCAATGTACTCAATTCTAATATGAAGGCACAAGGTGGGGGGTAGAGGAATGAGGAATTGGGGAGAGGGGAGGAGAAAGGGGGATGAAGGGTCACAGTGTACAGCACACTTCTTGAGAGTGGGACACAATTACAAGAGGGATGTTACCTAACAAATGCATTGTAACCGAATTCTTTGTATCCTCAATGAATCCCAAACAATATAAAAAAAAAGTAGAAAAAATAAAAGATTTACTTTGAACATCTTTAACATTTATACCCATGAAATTATTTTTATTTCTTAAAATGTAAAGACTCTGTTTTCCTGTCTTCTTAGATAATCACGTAAATAAAATTCATATTAAGTTGAGAAAAGTATGAAACAAAACTAGCCACATCACCAAGTACTAAGTAAAACCTCTTTCATTACCTTAGAGCAGGCATCCTCAAACTGCAGCCCGCGGGCCACATGAAGCAGTGTGAATTGTATTTGTTCCCGTTTTGTTTTTTACTTCAAAATAAGATATGTGCAGTGTGCATAGGAATTTGTTCAGTTTCTTTTTTTTAAACTATAGTCTGGCCCTCCAGTGGTCTGAGGGACAGTGAATTGGCCCCCTGTTTAAAAAGTTTGAGGACACCGGCTTTAGAGCTACAGCATGCACAATCACACTGCTATCTCTATATTCTGCCTCTTACAAGCTAAAAAAAAAAACAATGTGCTTCTACAGAACTCTAGGCCAGACAGCAAGACTTTCAGAGACGTGAAAAAGCAAATTTTACCTTTTTTCCCCTAAACCTTTTTGGTGTCAAAGTTAAAAGTTGTAACAGGTCACATCATTTATTTTACTTCTTTAGGGGGACAATAATTTACAAAACTATATTCTTTTATTTTACATACTTTTATTACTCAGTTAGGAGTAATAACTTGTTGCTCAATATGCAAATCTCAAACTGGGGAGGAAGGAAATGAAGCTCAACAAACACAACAAAATAAAGTTGCTCTGCTATGTTGAGGCTGCCAGGCCTTTTGTTACTCTACTTGAAAGTAAATGTGACTTGTCTATAGAGAGTGCTGCTTCAGCAGTTCTAAATGAATTTCAAGCCTGTGCTCCATATTTTCTCTTTTGTAAGTTTAATGTATTCAGCAACACTGAACTGACAATTTAAATAAGTACATTTTTAAACAAACGAAGCATTGATGTTAATGTATGAAAATGGTCCAAACCCCTGGGAGTCTTGGTTCCCACCATTGTTTATTCTGACAACAGGATATAATTGCTTACTTACTTGGCAGCAAATTTAACCATCTGCTTGCTTGCATGGTCTCCCACCGCCACAAGAGCCTGGACGTTAAACTGCTGCTGACGTAGGACTAAGAAGCACTGTTTCCCTGAATAAGACAGAAAGAATTCAAATGTATTAAGGACTATTACTTTTTATAAAGAAGAAAAAATGCTCTCTACTCCTTTAATGTAAACGTTTGTTATGGGAACATAGGCAAATCATTAATTAAAAAAAAAAAAAAGGTTCTAAATCAAGAAAATGATTTTGTTACTGCATTTATAAACAGATTTCTAATAACTTCATATCACTTTCAACATTCATTCAATAGTTAGTATACTCTACCAGCAAAGGCACTATACTAACCACCAGGGATGTTTCAATAATGCAATCACAAAACAAAGGTGCTAATAAAGTACTTAATAACAAGAATACAAGTATTCTATGGGGGTGGTCCATCTATGCAGTTCTTCCTACCAAAGTGCTTTTCGAAGAGCATTCAGATTGACAGGCTAATTCCTTTCATGTTCTATTTTCCTCCTTTTTCCTTTATCATCTTCCTAATCTTTCATTTTTTATAGTAGTCCCACTTTTTTTTTCACTCCAAATAGCTTACTTTGTCTATAAAAGATAACCAGTTTTATTTTTATATATGCTGGGCCTCCTCATTCCCTCTCGCTTCATAAAGAACTGATATTCCTTATTCTTAACCTTCTAAAAAATATCATTCATAATGTATTTTAGTTAGTAGTAAACTAGAGCAAATTTCCTCCAAAGCAAATCCTTTTAGAGTCTCTGATCAAATTCTAGGAAACAACCACTTTTCACATCAGATTGTCTTGCAAAATATCAGAAAATAATAATAATAATTTTTTTTTTTTTGAGATGAGGTCTTGATATGTTGCCCAGGTTGGTCTAAAACTCCTCTCATCAAGTGATCCTTCTCCAGACTCAGCATCCCGAGTACTGGGAACTATAGGAATATGCCATTACACCTGGCTGAAAATTTTGGTTTTTAAACTTACAACTATCTTTTACATTAAAAATTAGCCTTGCCAAAAAAAAAAAAAAAAAAAAAAAAAAAAAAAAACAACCAAAAATGCAAGCAGACTTACAGTTATCACTTTCAACATATGTACATGATCTCAAATGCAAATAAGATAGCAATTTTGGGTTTTAAAAAAAAGCCAGGTTGCAAAGTGTTGACACAGACACAATCTATTGACTCTGAAGTCATGAATGATTGGCAGGTTTTTAACACTGAAATAAGACACTAATTTTCCCTTTTACTTTCGAGTATGATCTAGTCACAAAGTAAAATCTTTCTCATTCTTTTTTACCTATAAAACATCATCTATAAATAAAGTAAAATCTCAAAGAAGGAAGTTATATTAATTGAACAAATTCAAAAGGATTTCAAAATATTGAATGAACAAAGGTTGTTACCTAAGAGAAATTTGCAGATGGATCAAAATGACATTATCCTAGGAACTACTCTTAAATCACAGCAAAATATCACCCAACTCAGAAAAGAATGCTGGCATGAAATGTAAGATGTATACAACAGTACTAGACTAAGCTACCATTTAGTCAGAGTATTTTAGCTTCTCTAATAGTGCAGACAGAGGCAGTACAGACCCAGCTGTCAGGCAGTGATGAACAGGCTACACAAAAGACCTACGGAAAGAAGAGAGAACTCTAAAGGACTTAAAAAGAGTGAGCATAAGAAAACATCTGCAGGTCAGCACTAGGGGTTAACATTTACTGTAATCATTTGGTAAGAAAAAATAAAAACTTTGAAATCAAAAGGCCTGGGATCACATCCCATCACTTCTTATGAAGGGGCCTGTGGAAAAATTATCAACCATTTGTGTGTCAGTTCTTCATATATAAAATGGAAAAAACAATAGCATACTAATAGTATACTACTCATGGGGTTTTCTATAATCTTGAGGATTTTATAATATATTTAAAGTTATAACAGATTCTAATTAATGTTAACCATTAATTATTATTAATTTTATCATTAATTAACCAAATTATTAATTAATATTAATTAAATTATTATTATTAATAGTACCACTAACACTGGCTACTTATCTGAAGATTATCATTTCCATTTTGCAACTACATGATTATATACACAAAACTATGCTGGGTGCTTGGTATACAAAGGTAAACATTTGGTAGACACTCATGATAGACTATTACATTAAAGAAGTGATAAAACTGCATTAGAGTTTAATCCCAATTTTGTTTGTGTAAGAAGTATATTGATTGCATAAAGGAAGAACACCAAAACATGACTATTAATGGATGGTGAAATTATAGGAAATTATTCTACTCTTTGTATTTTTCTGTATTTTGTGAACCTTCTACAATAAATATAACTACTTTTTTTAATCAAAAAAAGCATTTTTAAGGGAACTATATAATTAGAGAGATAAATATAGAAGATAAAGGTTGAAAAGAAATCTTGGCCAGGTTCAAGATTAAACACAAGCAGTAAGTAGAATCTGGGAAGTTCTAGGAGGCTAAACATAAAAGAAAATATACCTCCTACGCTTTGACATACCTGCTAGAGAAAAGAAATAATGAAATCAATGGTTATGAGTGAAGTTAAGAAGGTTCACTGTTCCTCTTAAATGTATTTAACAGATGTAATTCTAAAAATTTGGCTTGGCACCCATAGCACAGTGGTTACGGTGCTGGCCACATGAACCAAGGGTGGTGAGTTTGAACTTGGCCCGGGCAAAAAACTGTGCAAAAAAAAAAAAAAAAAAAAAGAATATGAAACTGTGCTATAGAGGAACGGAGAATCTTCTAAGTTAAAAATGACAGTGTGTCTATATAAAACAATCAAAAGAACAACACCACTATGAAAAAAAATACTTGCTGAATGACATATAACCTAAACATAAAGACCTTGAAGATTTACAAGAAAAGAACATTGAGATCTAAATAGATAAATGGGAAATAGAACAGAACAGGTAATCTGAAAGAAAAAGAAAACCATAGTAAGCAAAAACAGTATAAAGAAATGTTATTGGTAGTGAAAGTAATGCAAGTTGAACCACGGAATGATGACACATTCTTTACCTTTCAAATGAACAAAGAATTAAAAAAATATATACTATTTATTACTTGGAAGAATTAAGTAAAAAATGTCCTTTCAAAACTTTCTGATGGCAAGGCAAATCTACACAGAGCTTCTAGAGAACAATTTAGCAATAGGCATCAAAAGGCTTAAAAATATTATCTTTGACTCAGTAAGTATATGTCTTAGAATATATTTTATTTTATTATTTTTGAGACAGAATCGCATTTTATAGCCCTTAGTAGAGTGCTGTGGCATCACAGATCACAGCAACCTTAAATTTCTGGGTTTAAGCAAATCTCTTGCCTCAGCCTCCCAAGTAGCTGTGACTATAGGTGCCTACCACAATGCCTGGCTATTTTTAGGGACGAGGTCTCGGTCTGGCTCAGGCTAGTCTTAAACTTGTGAGCTCAGGCAATCCACCCACCTTGAGCCTTCCAGAGTACTAGGATTACAGGTGTGAGCCACTGCGTCCAGACTTAATATGTTTTACTTAAATATGAGAGAGGTTCAAAATATTTATATAAAAGAATGGAAGTTCTATTATCGTTTACCTCATTAGTGGAACAAATTTACTAGTGCTATGGTCCCCAAACTTTGTGTTCAAAGCATTTCCGAATACTAGAACTTGATGGTCCATCCATTCAAAAGGATTTCTAGAAAACCCAAAACAAAAATCAGTACTGGTTTCCTGATAAATGGAATTGTCCACTCAGGCCACCTCCATTAAGTACTTTTGACACCAAGTTCTTGCCATAGTTTTTTTTTTCTTTTGGGGGGGGGGGGTGGGACAAGAATCTCAAGCCATCACCCTGTGTAGAGTGCCATGACATCACTGCTCACAGTAACCTCAAACTCTTGGGCTTAAGCGATCCTCTTGCCTCAGCCTCCCAAGTAGCTGGAACTGCAGGTGCTCGCTACAACGCCTGGCTATTTTTGGTTATAGTTGTCATTGTTTGGCAGGCCCAGGCTAGATTCAAACCCGCCAACTCTGGTGTATGTGGCTGGCACCTTAGCTGCTTGAGCTACAGGTGCCCCCTTGCCATAGTTAATAAACAAAATTGTTCTTTCTTTGGCTCTGGTACTGTAAGATTTAGATTAGTTCACTGTTTTACAAGTCACTACCTTAAATATACTGAGATAAGTAGGTACAGTGTGTACACAATCCTTTTTGTATAAATTTAAAAAGCAAAGGACATGATCATGCTTGTAAATGCATATTTTTGTTTTCTTCTGGAATGATACATGAGAAACAACTGATTATTTAGGGGGAAAGATTGTAGTGAAACGGACTTTTGATTTTTACCATACCCATATATTGTTTTTTATTCCAAGGAGTAAATATATAATTTCTCAGTCTAGTAAAAAGTTCTCACAGCATAAATTAGTATAGGAACTTTAAAAGGCAGATTAGGAGTGGCGCCTGTAGCTCAAGCAACTAAGGCACCAGCCACATACACCTCAGCTGTTGGGTTCGAATCCAGCCCGAGCCTGCCAAACAATGACAACTACAACCAAAAAATAGCCAGGCGTTGTGGCAGGCACCAGTAGTCCCCGCTACTTGGGAGGGTGAGGCAAGAGAATCGCTTAAGCCCAGGAGTTGGAGGTTGCTGTGAGCTGTGACGCCACAGCACTCTACCCAGGGCAATTGCGTGCGGCTGTCTCAAAAAAATAAATAAAAATAAACAAAGGGCAGATTAGTCAATTGCTAAATATTATTCATTTTTCTTCTTAGAACTCTCCAACACAGAAGATAGTTTACATAAATGAAAAGAAAGTCAATGTTCAAAATAGCTGAATAAATTTACTAGTTTTAGATATTTTAAATTTAAAAATTTAACATTTAAAAATTTATGCTATATTTTGACTAAGTTTTTAGAAGAGGTAGTTTATTTCTTAAATTTACACTATTCTAGAAAAACATAAAGTTGAAAATTTTCCTGTGTAGTACAGTATTTATTTCTGAGCTGAAGAATAACCATGGTAGGTTGTCAGGACAAAAAGCTTAGTCTCAGCTCCTTTATGGTGATGATTCAACAGTGAAGTGGGCCTTCATGGGAGAACTAGGTTATCAAGGACATGTAGAAATTCTATGTTTTCATCTATTCCTGCTATCTTTTAACTTGCTAACTTACATTTCTGGAGACTGGGAAGTCCAAAGTTGAGGGGCTATCTTTGGTAAGAACCTTCTGTTGGTGTGGACTCTCTGCAGAGTCCTGAAGTAGAGCAGAGCACCAAATGGCAAAGGGGACGAGTATGCTAGCTTAGGTCTCTCCTCTTTGGAAGCCACAAAGATTTATGAAAACAATGAACACATTAAGAATGAATGGCGGTGGCGCGGTGGCTCACGCCTGTAATCCCAGCACTGTGGGAGGCTGAGGAGGGAGAATTGCTTGAGCTCAGGAGTTCGCAACTTGCCTGAGCGACAGTGAGACCCTGACTCATGAAAAAAATGGAAAAACCCAGCTGGGCGCGGTGGCTCACGCCTGTAATCCCAGCAGCTTCCGGAGGCTGAGGCAGCTGGGTGCCCGCAGTCTGAGGTTGTGGTGAGTGCCATGCCCACTGCACTCTGCTCAGGGGCATAGGGTGGGACCCTGTCTCAACAACAACAACAACAAAAGTAAAGAAATAAAAACTTAAGCAATGAAATGAAATAAAAAAGCCAAAAAACAAAAAAAACAAAAAACAAAAAAAAAAGAATGAATGGCAAAGTACAGAGGATTGGTAGTAGAGAAGAAGGGAATAGCACTATTTCTCTATTCTTTGGAAAATTCATATGATAGTATTAATGTATTACTTGAATAACTTACATAACTATAACTTAAAAACAAAATAGGATTTTCCAGTTAAAATGATAAAAACCAGATTATGGATACAAAATACCAAACCAAACAAAAACAAACAAACAAACAAAACCCCAAACCACCTATACTTTTGCCAGATTGAGTTTATTCCAAGAATCCAAAAGGGTTCAATGTTAGAAATTCATCTCTGTGAGGCTGAGGAAGGTGGATTGCTTGAGCTCAGGAGTTTAAGACCAGCCTGAGCAAAAGCAAGAGTTCATCTCTACTTAAAAAAAAAAAAAAAAAAAAATAGCCAAGCACTGTGGTGGGTGCCTGTAGTCCCAGCTACTTGGGAGGATAAGGCAAATGGAACTCTTGAGCCCAAGAGTTTGACGTTGCTGGAAGCTATGATGCCATGGCACTCTACCCAGGGTGACAGAGTGATATTTTGTCTGGGAAAAAAAAGAAAGAGGCTCAGTGCCTATAGCTCAGTGGCTAGGGTGCTGGCCACATACACCCGGGCTGGCGAATTTGAACCCAGCCTGAGCCTGCCAAAACAACAATGACAACTACAACAAAAAAACCACCAAGCTTTGTGGCAGGAACCTGTAGTCCCAGCTACTTGGGAGGCTAAGGCAAAAGAACTGCTTAATCCCAAGAGTTTGAGGCTGCTGTGAGCTGTGATGCGATGGCACTCTACCAAGTGAGACATAGTGAGACTCTGTCACGGGGGGAAAAGAAAGAAAGAAAGAAATCCATTATTGTATAATAAATCACTATAATTGCATACAGTTGATTCTTGTTATTTGTGACAGTTATGTTCTATAAAGTTGCCACAACACTGAATTAGGGAATATTGAATTATTGGGTTCAGTTCCTTCAAGCCTATGGACACAACAATTTTATTAACTGATCAATACGTAATTTTGTTTTATGTGTTTCTGGTTAAAGATACCTTATTTAATATATATTACTGATTCATTAACATTTAACTGATGGCCAAGGGCACTATAACTCATGCCTGAACAAAGCTTATCTAACACAGTACTTTCTCCAAAAGCAGAGCACTGCCTTCCTTGTGCTTAAGAAACATTAGAAAACACTTTACCAGTACATTTGGGGGCCATTTTAAAGGACAAAAGTGAAGCTGGGTGCAGTGGCAGGCCTTGTGGTCCCAGTTGCTTGGAAGGCTGAGGTGGGAGTACCACATGAGGCCAAAAGTTCGAGGCTGCAGTGTGCTATTGACTGTGCCTGTGAATAGCCATTGCACCTTAACCTAAGCAACATAGGCAAGACCCTGTCTCTTCAAAACAAAAGCAAAAAGGTTGGGCACAGTGGCTAATGTCCGTAATCCTAGCACTCTGGGAGGCCAAGCCGGGTGGATTGCTTGGCCTCATAAGTTTGAGACCAGCCTGAGCAAAAAGCAAGACCCTGTCTCCACTAAAAATAGAAAAACTCAGGCAAGAGGATGGCTTGAGCCCAAGAGTTGGAGATTGCTGTGAGCTATGATTCCATAGCACTTTACCTAAGGTGACAGCTTAAGACTCTGTTTCAAAAAGAAACAAAAAAAAAAAGCAAAAAATGTGGCATTAAATAGACTGTGAGAAAGACACTTATTTACAGTTTTAGAGCTGAAACAAGGAGTAGTACTACAGCATTTGACTTTAATTTGGAATGTGTGTGCTAGGTGAGGCAAAATTTTTGCCATTCTGCAAATGCAAGTGTCTGCCATAACTGAGAATGACATTGAAGTGCTGTAAAAATTGATCTGGAGGTTACAAATACACATTAGACAGTAGGTGATTTGTGAATATGAAATCTATAGATAATGAGAAACAACTGTATTTGCATGCTACAAATTTGACAAAGGGCCAATAATTATAATCTATAGAGAACTCAAACTACTCAACAAGGAAAGAGCAAACAATACCATTTATCAGTAGGCAAGAGACATGAAAAGAACCTTCTCTGCAGAAAATAGACAAATGGCCAACACACACCTGAAAAAATGCTCATCATCCACAATCATCAGAGAAATACAATTAAAACCACCTTGAGATATCATTTAACTCCATTGAGAATAGTAGCCCACTTCACAAAGTCACAAAGCTGCAGGTGCCGGCACACAAGTGGAGGGGAGGAAACACTTTTACACTATTGGTGGATTGCAAACCAATACAGTCTCTATGGGAAGAAGTATGGATTGTCCTCAAAGAGCTAAAAGTAGACCTTTGGTTTGATCCTGCAATGCCCTTGCTAGGTATCTAGCCTAGAAAAAAAGTAGTAAAAAAATCATTTTACTATTATAAAGACATCTGCATTAGAATATTTATCATAGCTCAATTCACAATCACTAAGATGTGGAATCAACCAAAGTGCCCATCAACCCATGAATGAATAAACTGTGACATATGTATACCATGAAATGCTGTTCAGCCATGAAAAAAAAAGAGACTTTTTGCATCTTTTCCATTAACCTGAATGGAATAGAAGAACATTGTCTTTAGGTAAGTATCATAAGGATGGAAAAGCAAGTATTGGGGGAAGGGGGGAGAGGTGCATGGAGGCAAGATGGCCAACTGGAGCCAGCTTTCCACAGAGGCTCCCGTCCAGGAGACTTAAAGGACAGAAATTTAGCAAGTAAGCTAATGGTTTGGAGCTGAGCCAAGAGAGCCATCAACCCTGCTGAGGTGAGCTGCAACAACAAGGAAACAAACAATATGTACAAAATCCATTGCCAAGTGAAACAGAGTACCCTCTCCCAAGACAACTGCTAGGCTCGCAGTTTACTCTATACAAACAAGTGAGCAGAGTTCAGATCCCCTCCTATTTTATCTCATAGGAAAGACCCTCTAAAAACCAGAACTCCTTCCCTAGAGAGGACTTACGAAAGTTCCATGGCACTCTCCTGCCAGGCATAAAACTGTATATATTCTCTACCTGCAAATCTGAACTCCCAGCACTCCCCTCCACTCTCACCCAAGGTCTGAAGGCCTGTACCCCATGGAATCCAAATTCTTGGGCATTTTCTTGAGAGACGTGGACAAGGCATGGGCTGTTGCTGGTCTGTGCTGATTCTGCCACATGGGAGTAAGAAGACGGTGAACTGAGGCTTAGGGAACCCTACAGGAGGAGGAGAGGCAGTGCCCCACTGCACAAAGCAGCAGCAGTGGTGGCGGGAATATTAGGGCTCACACTCCTGGGGATATTTTGAAGAGACACTTCCTGACTCTCTGGGCAACCAGAGGAAGCTGGGCATCTTCTCTGGTGGCAGCCACTGGCGGAACAGATCTGGGACAGAAATGCAGACCCCGTGAGTAAAGGGTATGCCTCAGGTGGTACATGCCTAGGCAGAGCACGAGGACTAGAATACCTGTGAACAGAGACAGTGTACTCCCAGGGCGGGGCTGAGCCAGAGGACTGTTTTAGTGGGCGTAAGATGCACCTGGCCCTCAGGAGATCATACCTGAGACAACAGCAGGCAGTAAACCGAAAGCTGAGTATGAGCTCTAACTTCACCCAGCCCAACACAGACTGCAGCTGAGACAGACACACCAGGTCTGGGCAGCAGCACAAACGGGGGCTGAATTGCAGCTTCTGTGAACTCAAACAGCATCTGATCCACAAGGGAATATAGCTGGGACAGACACAAATTCTGCAAAATTGTTCTGTTCTGTCAGCAACATCAATCAGGGGTGGGGCTGGAACTGAGTGAACCGCCCCAGCCTCCATTAAGCACCTGAGGTTGTCAGGCCTCACCTCCCCATGCCGGATAGTGGCAGAGAGAGGCAGCCTGGCTGAGGAGACACAGATCTCCCTCTGACTCAGGCAGGTGCAACCTCCTGGAGCATCTGCTCATTGGAGGGAACCAGGTCATAGCGCTGCAGGGGTACAAGTGACTAGGTGTGAAAGAGGTGCAAGGTGGGGAAGGAGGCATAAACCTTCCCATACTAATTTATTTGCTGGGTGGGTCCTTCTCACCTCACGGAGGACTGGAGCCAGTCATACTTGAGCTGCCAATAGACCCCTGCTATCTAGTTGCCAGAGACCTTTTGATGTTTCCCACCTGAGACCAGTGCTGACTGGGACAATTGATTTGGACCTCTTGAACTGGGCCAATCACCCAAGGACTATCCAAAGTGGTACTCAGAGAGTACGGTTGTGGGAAAGTTTGATTTTCCTTTTCTAGCTGTTGCCTGTGAAGGGCGGGGTGATGTAATTGCTGGTATTTCTCCACAGCTAAGACTTCAACCAGAGTAACTGATTCATTAGGGTTGGACAGAGACCAGTTTAAAACAAGATAGAGCCACTTAGTGCTACCACACCAAGCAGGTCCCCAGTGTCTCAGGCCATAGTACTGTACAGGTCCTTTGCAAAGCTCTAGAGGAAAAGGTACAGACACCAGGCCCAGCATTTGGGCAAAGGGCTGGTTAATCACTACTCTTGGAGCCCCCAAACCAACTTCTTTTTATCTGCTCATCTAGTCAAACGGTGTAAAATAATCATGGGGTGGTATCAGTAGAAAAACTCCAGTAACATGAATAACCAGAGTAGATCAACCCCAGCAAGGAAAGATATGGCAGATGCAACTGAAGATCCCATTCATAAAAAGATGGCTGAGATGTCAGAAATTCAATTCAGAATTTGGATTGCAAACAAGATTAACCGAATGGAGGAAAAGTTGGAATTAGAAATTCCAGGAACAATTCAAAAGTTGTATCTAGAATTCAATGAATTTAAAGACAAAAACACTAAAGATTTTGACATATTGAGGCAAGAATTTGCAGTCCTTATAGATCTGAGAAATAGAGTAGAAGCCCTCAGTAACAGAATGGAGCAAGCACTAGAAAGGATTTCTGACACTGAAGACAAAGCTTTGGAATGCTCCCAAACACTCAAAGAGGAAGAGAAATGGAGACCAAAAATAAATCATTCTCTCAGAGACCTCCGTGATAATTTGAAGAAAACTAATATTTGCCTTACAGGAATCACGGAAGGTGACAAAGTTGCTTCACAAGGCAGAGAGGCTCTTCTTCATGAGATTATGAAGGAGAACTTTCCAGAAATGCCAAGAGATTCTGAAATTCAGACAGCAGACAGTTTCAGAACACCAGCATGACTCAACCTGAATAAGACATCCCCCAGGCACATGAAATTAACTTCACTAAGTTAATATGAAGGAGAAAATTCTGAAAGCAGCCAGACCTAAGAAAACCATAACCTACAAGGAGAAGAATATTAGAACGAATGTAGATCTCTCTGCTGAAACCTTTCAAACCAGAAGAGGGGGGTCATTGACTTTTAATCTCCTAAAACAAAATAACTTTCAACCCAGGCTCCTGTATCCCGCTAAATTGAGTTTCATTTATGATGGAGAAATTAAATAATTTTATGACATTCACATGTTGAAGAAATTTGCCATAACTAAACTAGCTCTCCAGGATATTATCAGACCTATCTCCCATAATGACCAGCACAATCTTCCACCACAAAAGTAAACCCACTCAGAAACTTTTACTCAACCTCCAAATTCCACAGTGGCGAAAGAATTAAAAATGCCCACTGGACTTTCAAAAAACTCAATACCCAAAATCCTACCAGGCTTATCAATATTCTCCATTAACGTGAATGACTTAAATTGTCCTCTAAAGAGGTATAGGTTGGTTGATTGGATACAAAAACTTAGGCCAGATATCTGCTGCATACAAGAATCTCATCTAACCTTAAAAGATAAATATAGACTCAGGGTGAAGGGATGGTCATCTATATTTCAGGCAAGTAGAAATTAGAAAAAAGGAGGTGTTGCAATTCTATTTTCAGATACAACAGGCTTTAAACCAACAAAAGTAAGGAAGGATAAGTATGGTCACTTCATATATGTTAAGGGTAATACTCAATATGATGAGATGTCAATTATTAATATTTATGCATCCAACCAGAATATGCCTCAATTTATAAGAGAAACTCTAACAGACATGAGCAACTTGATTTCCGCCAGCTCCATAATAGTCGGAGATTTTAACACTTCTTTGGCAGTTTGGATAGATCCACTGGTAAATTTCAAAAATAAAAATATATACCCAAAACAATTACAATAATTGAGGAATCAGTAGGTTAAATGCTTTTCAATATTTGTTGCTAAAGAAAAACTGTAAACTAGCAACAACAACTTTAAAACTTTAAATAAAGGGCAGAAAACCGTAGCTTAACAGGTAATCAAGCTAAATCAAAGGTTAAAATCCTTCAAAACTGGATTTCTCCTCCTCCTTATCTGTATGTCCAAACAGAGCTTCAGCTGTATCTGATGTGAGGGTATCAGCATAGACATTGTCATCATCACTGAGTTCAGAGATATCATCATCACTGCTGTCGGTCTCATACAAGTGCAGTCTTCACTGCCATCCATCGCCATTACTAATGCCGCATTTCTTGAAGGCGCGTTGCACCATTTCCTCTGGAATCTCTTCCCATGCATCACGAACCCACTTT
>CAUYPK010040097.1:0-41164 GCA_963574355.1 Loris lydekkerianus | reverse complement strand
ACAATGTGTTCCACTTCCATCCAGGTAAAGTCTCCATTTTTTTTAATGGCTGAATAGTATTCCATGGTGTACATATACCACAGCTTGTTAATCCATTCCTGGGTTGGTGGGCATTTAGGTTGTTTCCACATTTTGGCGATTATAAACAGTCTGGTGCAAATCTCCTTATGATAAAAGGATTTTTTTTTTTTCCTTCTGGGTAGATGCCTAGTAATAGGATTGCAGGATCAAATGGGAGGTCTACCTTGAGTTCTTTGAGGGTTCTACATACTTCCAAACAGGTTGTATTAGTTTGCAGTCCCACCAGCAGTGTAAACGTGTTCCCTTCTCTCCACATCCACGCCAGCATCTGCAGTTCTGAGACTTTGTAGTGTGGGCCATTCTCACTGGGGTTATATGGCTTCTCAGGGTGGTATTGATTTGCATTTCTGTGATGATTAGGGACGGTGAGCATATTTCCATATGTTTGTTAGACATTTGTCTGCCTTCTTTAGAGAAGGTTCTATTCATGTCTTTTGTCCAGTGATATATGGAATTGTTGGGTCTTTTTTTGTCGATTAATTTAAGTTCTCTGTAGAGCCTAGTTATCAAGCTTTTGTCCAGTTCATAATATGCAGATGTCTTTTCCCATTCTAAAGGTTGTCTGTTTGATTGGGTTGTTTCCTTAGCTGTACAGAAGCTTTCCAGTTTCATTAAGTCCCATTTGTTTATTTTTGTTGTTATTGCAATTGTCATGGAAGTCTTCCTCATAAAGGCTTACCCCAGGCTGATATCTTCCAGTGTTTTTCCCCACACTTTCTTCAAAGATTTTTATTGTTTCATGCCTTTACCATCTTGAATCAATTTTTGTAAGTGGTGAGAAGTAAGGGTCCAGTTTCAGTCTTTTACTTGTGGTTATCCAGTTCTCCCAGCACCATTTATTGAATAGGGATTAGGATAAATTCTTAATTGTGAACTTAATTGTCAGACCTCATGTATCGGTACAAAAAAGTGTCTACAGATGTTCATAGCAGCTTTATATGTAGTAACTGCTGCATAATGGAAGCAACCATATGTCCCTTGACAGGTGACTGGATAAACAAAATGTGGCACATCTTAACAATGGAAAAAAAATCAATAAAAAGGATTGAGTTATTTACTACTTTTTTTAACAGAACAGTTTTGTTGCCAAGGAATGAGCTATTTATACATTCTACAACATGGATGAATCTCACAATAATCTGTTAAGCGAAAGTTGCCAGACCAAAAAAAAAAAAGAGTTCATATTAATGATTTCATTCATATAAAATGTTAGAAAATGCAAACTAAAGTGACAAATAACAGATCACAATTTGCCTGGGGATGGGAGGGAGAGAGGGGCTGGAGGGAAGTTTTGGGGATGATGGATATGTTGATCTTGATTGTGGTGATGGTTTAATGGACTTTCACACATGTCAAGATGGACAAAATTCTGCACTTTAAATATGCCCAGTTTTTTGTATGTCGGTTATGCCTAAATATATACTTCTAGCTGTTTCTTTAAAAGTTCAATTCAAAATTCAACCATTTTGCAATCCACTTTTTCCCTATGTAGATCTATTAAATAATATAGAAATATAGTTAATTGACACATAATTTCAGGCATTTCGTGTGCTGATTAATATGTTTAAAAATATATAAGATTTCATTAAGAAAATAATTACTACTAAATAAAAAAATGAAACAATGATTTTTAATTCTTATAGAAATGTCATATATGGTAGAAAAAGTACATCACATCCCATGTCTAGAGATACCATAGAATTTTTAGAATTTTTATTCTTTTTTGACAGGGTTGGAGTGTATTTACCTTACTTGAGTAAAGTGTAATTCTTTTAATAATTCTGTTTGTGAATGGATGGTGCAAATTTTCGAAAGAGATCAGTTTTGTAAGAAACATCACATATTGCATCCTGTGTGTGGCTGTCATTGGGTGAGTGGTCAGTGGTTTCCTGTACTGTTGTGGGTCTGATTCCTCAGTGGTCTGAATAGTCCAGGTTTTTTTTTTGAGACGAGTGTCACTATGTTGCCCTTGCTAGAGGGCTGTGGCATCACAGCTCACAGCAACCTCAAACTCTTGGGTTTAAGCAATTCTCTTGCCTCAGCCTCCCAAGTAGCTGGAACTACAGGCGCCCGACACAACACCCAGCTATTTTTTTGTTATTGTTGTCATTGTTGTTTAGCAGGCCCTGGCTGGGTTCAAATCCACCAACCCCAGTGCATGTGGCCGGCACCCTACCCACTGAGTTACCGGCGCCAAGCCAGTCTAGGCTCTTATTGACACTTGGATTAATAAAGCATCTAGATATTTCATTCTTCAGAGATCACTTACACTGTTGGCAATTCCTTTGAGAGTTTTTTTTGTAAGTGACATTTTTATAGATTTTGATTCTGGTGTTAAATTTTATTGTTGGTTTTTATTTGCAGGGAGAAGGTAGCCTTTATGTAGTTTAATTAAAATCACATGTATTTCAAGCATAATCCCTAGGCAATAACCTGTAAGTTGGAAGTTAACACCCTTTCTGGGAACTGAGTGATACTGACATTTTTTTCTTCTTCCTTATCCTTCTATCAGTCCTCCCTAGTTTGAAAGCAGAAAGCAAAACCTGCATTTCTAACAATTTTATGTTGTTGACCATGGTAAACTTGTCCAGTTCATGATGGCTAGTTAATTAAAAAAAGAAAAAAAAAGGAAAGGAAAAGAAAAAGCCAAGATTTTAAAAATATCCAGAAATAATAGCAATACTGGGCAAGGAGCAAAACAGAAATTTCATGGAGCAGCGTGCCCGTCCTGAGATGCTGGAACAGGCAGGTTTGCATCCCAGTTGGGCCTCTGCACTTCACAGTGTGGCAGCCCCAGCAGGGGACCTGCGGCACAGGTGTGCACCCTCGCAGGTACCTGACGTGCAGTCGCCGACTTACGAGTCTGGAGGGCGGGAGCAGAGGGAGGTGGAGGACACACCAGCAGCCTCGCTGCCTGAGGTGTGGGCAGGGATGGTGGGTCCTTCCATGGAGAGGTCACTTGTTGGTTTGCAGAGAAAAGGCCATGCCTTTTCTAGAATGAGGAGTGGCTCAGCTCCTAAGTGTGGAGAGTAATGAGAGGACATTGGCCTTCAGTTGGTGACAGGCCCAGGAGGACAGCCTTGTGGGCCCAGTCTGCGTCTCTCCCATATGGCTCCAGGGCTGCCAATGCTGGACGGCTCATGGTAGCAGGGGGACACCCTGTGCAGGAATAAATTAGGTGTCTTTTCCTATTCAAACAGTGATGACTGAGAATAAGTCTATGCTGTGGGGCATGGAGCTGCCCCCTCCACCCTATTGCAGATAGTGTTATGTTCAGTGTGGCCGTGGATGAAAGAAAGGCTCAGAAATCAACACTCTTGTAGAACACAGAAAAGTGGTGGAGACTGTGACGTCTTGGGTCCTGCCACTGAACTTTCTTTGCTTTCTGTTTTCTCACTGTAGAAGCACGAGGCTGCCCTGAGACTCTCGGCCACGCGGTGGGGATGTCCGACAGCCCTGTTGGACCCAAGTCCGCCATGCTTCGGGCCGACGTGCCCACCACGTCTTCCTTTCAGCAGGCATTTGCATCTTCCTGCACAATTTCAAGCAATGGTCCTGGCCAGAGGAGAGAGAGGTAAAAAGATGGGTCTTTAAACTTGGCACAGGGTCCCCTTAAAGACTCAGAATGCTGAGCTGAGAGTGGAAAGAAGAGTTTGGAGGAACTGCCAGAACTCTCTCTCCAGAGGTGCTGGGCCAGGCCCAGGAGGGGTACCCCTGCCCAGCAGAGATTGGCATTGGGGGTGGGTAGGAGCCCAGCTCTGTGCAGAACAGTGCTGCCCATGGGGTCAGGGGCATGTGTAGACCGATGGGAAAATACAGGCAAACAGGAAATAGAGGAAAATTGGTCATAGAGGGTCCAATAATTGGTCCATTATAAAAATGGACAAGAAAGGAAGAGAGGGAAAGGGGCAGGCTATGGAGAGAGAATAATGTTTGATTTCTACTTTACAAAGACACTGCCCCTGAGGAGATCCATGCATAAGACCAGTCCCCTTGCACAGAGCAGGAGTCAATCTTCTGTGCTTTATTGTTTGGGCATGTAGCTCTCAATGTAACTTCCTTAATTCTACCTCCTTTTTTCTTCAAATAAAGGGGGAGGGATCTTCATCTGCTGACTTGACATCACACATAGACCGTGTACTCAATAAGTCCTTACTAATGGGACGTGTATGTATGAGGAGGTCAGACAGTTAAGTGTGCAAACCCATCCCGGAAATAGTGCCACTTACCTCATTGCTGTAACTGTGGTCACCAGAAGACCAAGGAGAGTATCTGAAGGCGACCACAGTGATATTCAGCAATGAGGTATGAGGCCCTTTTCCTAGGATGATTTCACAGACTTTACTGTCTGGCCTAGTGTACGTCATGTGCTGTGCTTAGCTGTCTCTCAGTATTCCTAAATGTGCAGAAATTCCCATAGACTCAGTGGTATCCTTTAATCAGCCAGTTCATCCAGTAAGTGTGTGTGGAGAAGTGACCACCTGTCAGGTGTAGGTGACGGGGAAGGGCAGAGAGGGCTGGTTCTGAGAGGAGCAGAGATGCACAGTGAGCAGCCGGCCCCTGGCATAGGGCGTAGGCGCTTGGCATCCAGGCCAAGGCGAGGGCATCACCACTCCCCTGTGTGCACACATACGTAGCCAGGGGTGGTAGACAGGGGCTGGGGAAAGGCTTTGAAGTTGGGGACACAGGTAAGCCTAGTCATGAAGGAAGAAAGGGACATTACCAGGTGAGGACTGAGAAAAAGAAGAGACTGCGGGCTGTTCCCAGCACACGGGGAGGCCTGTGTGGGGGGCAGCTCCCGCAGCGCACAGATGTGGGGTTGAGCATCGGGTGTGAAGCGGGGGCTGGGAAGGCGGGCAGTGTGAGCTCAGTGAGAGCCGGGATTCGCGTGTTTTGGAAGATGCCCTGTGCGGCGTGGTGCGGCCTCCCCACCTCTGTCTTCCCCGTGGGGGTGGCCGTGGCTGATTCTGAGGTGCTGTGTACCTTTCATGCTCTTAACGGTTGGCTTGTCTTTGGACAGCACATCAGCAGCAGATCGCCAGTGGGTGGAGAGCAGCCCCAAACCCACCATCTCCCGGCTGGGGAACAGCCGGCCCACAGGAAGTCCCCTCAGTGCTGAGTTCTCTGGCCCTGGCAAGGACTCCCCAGTGCTGTCCTGTTTCCCGCCATCAGAACTCCAGGCCTCCTTCCACAGCCATGATCTGTCCCTGACGGAGCCACCGGACACTCTGGCTCCCCCAGGCAGCCAGGCCTTTCTGGGCTTCAGCACTGCCCCTGTAGGAAGTGGCCTTCCCCCCGAGGAGGACCGAGGAGCCTTGCTGGTCAATTCCCATGGCACGTCACCAGCCCCTGGTGTCCCGCTGACAGCGGCAGGGACTGCTGACAATGGCTTCCTGTCCCACAACTTTCTCACGGTGGTGCCTGGACATGGCAGCCACCACAGTCCAGGCCTGCAGGGTCAGGGGGTAACCCTGCCTGGGCAGCCACCCCTCCCTGAGAAGAAGCGGGCCTCGGAAGGGGACCGCTCTCTGGGCTCCGTCTCCCCCTCCTCCAGCGGCTTCTCCAGCCCCCACAGCGGGAGCACCATCAGCATCCCCTTCCCCAACGTGCTGCCGGACTTCTGCAGGGCCTCAGAGGCAGCCTCCTCGCCTTCGCCAGGTAAGGGTGTTTCCCCCGGGCAGCAGGACCATCTCTGCCCATTCACTCAGCAGAGAAAGGGAAAAGGACTTGCAGTGTTAGCTGTCAGTGTGACATCCCTCCTGACGGGCTGAGGCCCCAGACACAAAAGTCCAGGGCCCTCAGGGGCTCGTCGTCTTGGCTGACCAGAAACCAAACGCTGAGACACCCTGCTCACGAACTCCTCTCGGCTTCCTCGTCCGGCCACTTAAGACTCGTTCCACTTGCAGAAAGCACAGACATTTGGGGAGGTTCTAGTTTCCCTTTCCCTTGGGAGCATCACTTTTTGAAAATTGCTTTTCCCTTTTAAATTAAATGAATTTGTCTGAAATGTAATTATGAAATATCTCAAGTGTGTAAGAAGTGATGACACAGCACACGCAGACTGAACACCACCAGCCTTGCTCTGCTTGCTTTCTGCCTAACCTATGTATTTTAAAAAAGGATTGCAAAGCCCTCACCGGAGCATCCTGTTCTGTTCTGTTTTATGAAATAGTTGCTGCCTCCTCCAACTCAGTTACTTTGAAAGTCAGGCTCCTTCCCCTTAGAACCTTCCCATCCTCGCTTGCTCTCTGCATGGATCATTGCAGATGAGAGGTTGCAAAAATAAAAGAAAATCACCTTTCCCACTCACCATTTTTAAATTTGGTTTCACAGATAGTCCGGGTGATAAACTTGTGATGGTGAAATTTGTTCAAGACACTTCCAAATTCTGGTACAAGGCGGATATTTCAAGAGAACAAGGTATGTGTGGAGGATGAGGGTCTCCTTGGCCTTCTGTCCTCCCAGTGTCATGGGAGCACCAGAGAATCACGGCGTTGCTGTGGAAGGCGTTAGAGCAAAGCTGCCACTTTATTCCATACCTCTGAGAGGAGTGCTAGGACCTTTGAGGTTTTCTAGGAAGACTTTGAGGGACATGGTGAGGCAGGGGCACCAGCTGTAAGCATTCCAGCGTGCAGGGTGTAGTTTCTGGTTGCACCCACCTGCCAGGATGCCAGCCCACACCTGCTGCCTATGAGGAGGAGACAAGCACCCCGGGTATCTCCCCGAGGGTCCTGAGCCACAGAGGATGAGCACCCCGAGGGAGGGAGCTTGCCCCGGATGTTCATGAGCATCTGCATTGGTGCAAGTCAGGGAGAAAAGCACTTAGTCCCAAGACCCAGGTGTCCACGTCATCAAGTGCCTCACACACAAGCCAGGCAGAGCATCTCTCTGCTTGGTACAGCCTCAAGGCAGTTATTAAAAATCTGAACCATTCAAATTTCGGAGCAACTAAGTGGGGCGTCGCTTTTATCGGAACAAGAATAGAAGAGATGTGAGAGAAGGGAAGGGTGGTGAGCCTTCCCTGGTGGCAGTCCCTCCTGGGTTCTGTTTTCCACCCAGAGGGGACGGCCCTCCTTGGTGGAGGCCGGGTCGCAGCTGAGCATGTTGTCCTTTGGACATGTGATTTTGGCAACTGGTCGCTCCTAGAACAGACCTCAGAAGGGAAGGTGTGTGAGAGACAGGGAGGGCAGGGCCAGACATCCAGTGGCTGGGAGACAGACACAGGATTCCTAGGGAACGGGGTAAATCCCAGCAGCTGCCTGGTGGATGCTGGAGTGAGACAGGCATGGGGTGGTTCAGTGTGGTGAGAAATAGGGAGCTGCCCACAGTTGTCAGGAGACCCTCCTGGTTTCAACATCAGGAGAAAATTGTCCAGCTCTCTCCTTGTGCCCATGCCTCAGAAATGCCTGGAGGTGAATAGTCAAACAGCCAAAACATAGCACTATCCAACATTCTCATTAAAATTCTGCTATTCGATTATGTAGATAATAGAAATGGTAAGAATGTGCATTTCTGCCCATGAGCTCAAAGAGGCCATTGTCGTATTAAATGGAAGAGGGAAAAAAAGGAGCCCATGGCCTGGGAATACTTTATTTCCCTGAATTGGCCTTTGTGAAGAACTGCTTATCATGTTGAGGGCTCCTGTCCCAAGAGTCCCGATGATTATGACCTCCAGCATTTGGGCATCCCCTCCAGCTGGCCATACTGAGAGGTGCTTATGGAACTTCATGTTCTAGAACAGCGGTTCTCAACCTGTGGGTTGCAACCCCTTTGTAACAATGAAAATACATCCTGCATGTCAGATATTTACATTACGATTCATAACAGTAGCAGATGAAAATAATTGTATGGTCGGGGGTCACCACAACATGAGGAACTGTATTAAAGGGTCAAAGCATCAGGAAGGTTGAGAACCACTGTTCTAGAAGATTCTGCTCAGACCTTCCTACTCTCTTGGCTCTGCCTTCTAGACCAGGAGGATGTGTGGGGCGGGGCTGCCCCCTTTTCTCATTGTGTAATGTCCTTGTAGCAAAGAGGCTTCAGAGCTGATGAACTTGAACACCCCATTGGGTTCCTGGCGAGGCAGAGGCCATAGAGCCCGCCACATGGGGCTGCTGAGAGAGGTGCCACGTGGGAGCACCTGTCCTCACTGGCACCTGCAGATGCACGGTGCGGGGGGCTGTGACAATCACTTGCATGGCCTTCAGCACCCATTTTAAAAGGTTCCTTTGTGTTCCTCTCTCAGAATGGCGAATATGTACATTAGATGCTGATTTCTCCACCTGAACTCTAAAAGCATGACTTCCTCCATTTTCTAGATGTTTTGTATGAAGGCGCCTGCACAAAGTCATGGGGTGGGCCCATGGGTTTGGTTATTTTTATTTTATGTGTCCAATCTGCCTTTTTCTAGAAAAGCTACAAAGACATTTCAGGGTGATGCAGGAAGAAAAAAGACACGCAACCAGATAACCTTCTGGAGTGTAATCTGTCACGTCCTCAATCCCTTGGAATTTCTCCAGGGGAACATAAAAATACCGTGGGAGGAAAAGGGCACCAAAAAGTAAAAAGTCCAGTCACACTTCTCAGGGCGTTGCAGGGAGAACAGACGTGAGAAGGTGGGATGAGCGTGTCGCCCCTGCCGCCTCTCACCCTGTCCCGTCTGTCTTCAGGCAGGGAGTGCAGCATCAAGGCTGGGTCAGAGTGTGGGGTTGATGTGTGCGGTGTGGGCTCCTCAGCTCATTTCTGTTTCAAAACATGATAAGTCAAAATTCTCCCCACCTCCCCTTCTCTGGCGCCTCTGTGGGCAGAGGGGTGACCCTGGGCCTTGGGGAGAACCGTCCAGAGCAAAGCTGCCGTTCCCTGCGCTGGGCCTGTGTTTGGCCCAAAGCTGCTGTTCCCTGCACTGGGCCCGCGTTTGGCCCAAAGCTGCTGCAGTGGTCTCTTTACCACAGGCAGGTAAGGGAAGCAAACACGTGACTGAAAAAAATGCTTAATTGTGTATATCACAATTAACAAATAATTTCTATCAGTGGTTCTTTCTCTTACTTCCAGTTTAAACACTGTACCATGACAGGCACACCCCAAGACGCCCCTGTCCCAGCCCTGAGCTGCCCCTGATGGGTGGCTGCAGGCCCTGGCAGGCGTGCTCTGGGAGGTGCCGGCCCTCCCTGCACACAGACTAGAAGCCTCTGCCTCGTCCACTGGGCTTACTGAGCTCCACCTGGTGGCCTGCAAAGGGCCACTGGGTGGGGCGTTGACAAGTGTGTACAAGAACCCATGTGCTTCTTCCTGTAGCCAGACAAATGCTGTGCTGGTGGGCTGGGGCAGGTGTGCGGTGGGTGTGTGGGGTTTCTGACAAAGGACACTACTGAGGTATATAGGGGCTGGCTGAGGAAGGACAGGACTTCCTACCATGTGCTAATTTATGTTCTGCACCACGATCTCTTCAAGACAGAGCCTTCCACATTTCAGAAAGGCAGCATTTCCATAGCTATGATTGGGTCTAACTATATACTCTAGTTTTATTTTTTTTTAAAGAAAGAGTAAATGTCTGTAAAAGAAATTTTGAGATTTATTCTGATTATCAGAGAGACTGATAACTTGGTCTGTGTCTGGGCAGCACTAAGGCAAGGTCACCAACACCCTAGCCCATTCTTCTTTCTTCCAGTGTCATGGGGGATTTGGAAATGCCAGATTTTAACCATGAAGGGGAGGAATTATTCTTTAAAGCAATGTTATCATTACCTAAATGCCTCCCACCCTTACTGGGTAAGATGGGTGGCCCACAGTGCTGGGCCCTTGGCTGCTTTTGGCCACATGGAGGAGTCCACAGCCCTGCCCGGGCTGGGGTCACCTGGCTGTGTCTGCCACAGATGGAAGGCCATATGTGGGACACATTTTTTTGCCATCCCCTGGGGTGAATCTTGGAATTTGTATTAAATATTCAGTATCTTTGCGGGGTATGCCCTTTCTATCTTCCAAAAGGTAGTTACAAACTTCCTTTATTCTGTTGACAGAGTCCATGTCTTAAAATTTTTAAGAAAAGTGCCATGCTGAGTGATAGTCCCCAGGACTGGCAATCACAGGGTGTGCTGTCACAGCTTCCCTCCCTGTTCCACTGCTGTGGACATATTTCTCACCCTGCATGACCTTGGTTTCCCAGGTTGTTAGGTAGGGACCATCAGTTGGGTGTTTCAGGTGCTGTGGGATTATCAGAAGGCACGAGAGTGGCTGAGATAGTTCCTGACACCCCCGTGTGAATCATGAGGAGGATGTTCTTGCCTCTTCAGAGTCAAGCCAACCAATGAAAAATACATGACACCACAGACTCTCTCTAGGGCCTCTTGGCCATGGACAGATCACTCCTCTCACTGAGCAGGGGGGACCCCGGCCTGCTCCCCACTGACCCAAATTACAAAGAAAATAAGAGAAGAGGATGCATCCCAAGGTCACACGTGGACATAGACCTTTGTCCACCCAGGCAGACGCTCACATCTCTCTCCTCCCTTCCTTTAGCCATTGCAATGTTAAAGGATAAGGAGCCTGGATCGTTCATCGTTCGCGACAGTCACTCCTTCCGAGGGGCCTACGGCCTGGCCATGAAGGTGGCCACTCCGCCCCCTTCTGTCTTGCAGATGAACAAGAAAGGTAGGTGCCCTGCAGTGGGTCTGTGCAGCTCGTCCCCGAGAGGCCTCACAGGTTCATGGTCAACACTGTCAAGGTAGATGACTTGTCATAGTACTCACAGGTTGTCTTTTCCGTATATACATTTTCAGGTGTATTTTCTTCCGTGTTCCCCTTGTTCAAGAAAGAACATTAATTTTTTTTTTTATAAACTGTATTTTCTGTTATTTTGAATAAGTAATGGGTTCCACTACTCAGAAGTCAGAACAAACCACCTAGAACAAGACGTCCGCTGAGGGCGTTTTGCTTCCGTTTCTGCTGCTCACGCTTCACAGTCCGCTCGGCTAACCATTTGCAATAAGTTCCTGTGTGTCTGCTCCCTGGCGTCTATCCTAAGGCAGGCAGCTAGGTGTTTCCCTTTGTTCTCTTAGGAGAGGCAGCATACCTGTGCACTGCTCTTGTATCTCCATAGGGTACTTCTAGATTCATTAGAAGTGATGAGTTATAAACGTCCAGCTGTTCAACGATCACGTCTCAGGGGAAGGACTGTGCCTTCCTGGCTCTACTGTAAAGTGAGGCTGCAGGGAGCTTTCCTCTCAGGCCTCGGGCACTCGTGAGGACATGCACCATCCTGCCGTGGAGACCACAGCTTTCCCACTGCTCCTGTCCCAACACTCCACACAGGCAACAAACTGCAGCCACATCTTGCATAGATTCTACACTTGTTCTTCTTTTTTTTTCTTTTTCTTTTTTTTTACTGCTTTTTGTCTGGAAGCATAACCACATACAGAACAGTCGGTAATGCCTGCACATACAGTGAATGAGCCTGCAAAGCAAGCATGCGTGTGACCGCAGCCCAGGAGAGGGGGCCAGGAGGCCCCGCACACCCCTCTGTGCAGGGCTGTCATCCATCCCCTGTCTTTTGGGGGTCTTAACCGAGGCCAGATTTGTGTCCTTAATACTCTTCGAGTGGGCCCCTGTGTCCTTTGAGACAGCTTCATCAGTCTGTGAGCAATCCCAGCTTCTGAAATAGCAGTTGTGTTTCTGGGTTACTGTGTACTTTCCCTGCCCTGGCCATTTCTCTCCAGTTCCCTAGTGCTGTTTGCAGGGGAATGAATCTGGGCATGCTCTCTGCTGGATTATCACTGCTTCTCTCTATGAGCAGAGCTGGTGCACATGGCATTTCTAAAACTTTATGCACTTGTGCTGATGCCCGTGGTTCAAACACGGGATCAACAGCTTCCCTCTCAGCTCCTCCCATTCCACGTTTGTGTGTCCCGTCTCCAAACAAAATCAGTATATTTGCTGTCTTGCTCTGTTGCCCAGCATTCCCAGAATAGTCTGAATCACTCTGTCAATACCACCAGACAGTGAGCCTACTGAGTGAAATGTGAACTTAATACTTTTTATAGTAGCCACTGAAATGTGAATCTCTAAACCTTACAGTTTGGCCATTTTTAGCCTGAAATAAGAAACTAATCGAGTACACATTCTTTTGTAGTGTGCTTTTGCTCAGTATTATAAGATTCGTTCAACATATTTTTATTTTATTTTTATTTTATGTTAATTGAGGGTACAGAGAATTAGGTTACAGTGTTTGCATTTGTTAGGTAAAGTTCCTCTTATAATTGTGTTCTGCCCCCAGGAGGTGTGCCATGCACCCTAACACTGTGCCCATTAAGTGGGAGCACACCCGTCCCCCCCTCCCCTCCCCCACTCTCTTGTTCTCCCACCCCCCACCCTGAATTGATTGGAGTTTTTCTCATGAGAGGGTATTAGATCATCTACTGGATTCATATTAAAATTGAGTACATTGGATACTTACTCCTCCATTCCTGTGATACTTTACTAAGAAGAATGCTTTTTTTGTTGTTGTTTGTTGTTGTTGTTTGTTTCTTTTTTCTCATCTTGCCTTTTTTGTCCCTGTTATATATTTATCTTCGGGCGCCACAAACTCTAAGGAAAGAAAAAAGATTCTTTGCCTCCTCTTTCCCCCACAAATGGAAATTGTGGACTGGGGGAACAGCACCAGGTCATTGGTTCCCCATAAGGGCTCCTTGGCCCATTAGGAATGGGGTGAATCAGAAGAAGCACTGATTTAGAATCTCCTGGTATTCACAGAAATGTGACACACCCATGTGGTTCACTCATGTTCCATATCTAGCACCTGAGAGGATTTACCCAAATTCTTGGGTGAACATCTTCTTAAATTTTCCTGGAGAAAATTGCCTTGGGGTTATTAACGCCTTGCAGGATGTACCATCTGGTTGCCAAGAGTTCTGGCCTCAGGCAGGGCTCCGGAATGTCCGATAACACAGATGGGTTTATTCTGCCAAAGGTAGCAGTGCGGGGATGGGAGGCCTGGGGAGAGAGACTGGAAGGAGCCTGGGTACTGACTGTGTCTGGAAGTGAAGGAGAGAGAGAGGCTTTGTGTAGGAGAGAGGCAGCTGGTGAATCTTGAAAAGTAGAATCTTCTAGCATCCAGAATTGTGGCTTAAGGAGCCCAACAAAATGCTGCTTTTGGTGGAAATATTTGCTTTGGTAGCTAGAGAGCTGAATTAGCCCTGATGGTTGGGACTGTCCAAGCCATATTTGGAAGCAAGCTGAATAATGATGAAAGCAGCAGAGAGGCCCCGAGAACAAGAAGATCTGGTGAGTCTGTAGAGACGGGAGTCTTGGGGGTGCAGGAATGGTAGTTGACAGCTATTGGGTTTTGTTTGGCTCCTTGGTGTCATTTAAAGTTTTAGAGCAAGGCCGAACACAATTTCTGTGTATGTACACAGTCCCCTCGGAAATCCAGGTACCCTGTGACTCTTACTAACTCTGCGCCCTGCTGCTCAGGCAGAGTTTAGACTTGATCTTAAGATGAAGGTAACAAAACCGAGGATATTAGAATAACAGACTTCAGGAAACCCGGAGTTATTGGTATCCTTTGGGTGAAATCTTAGCTGGCTGCTGTGTCTTCTTACTTGTGGTTTTGACATTTAAATTTTGGAGCCCAAGGATAGATTTGACAGAAGTTTCCCAACTAGTCAAGAGCCGCAGAGGGTCAGTATACCACCTCCAGCCACCGGGAGAAGGGACCGCTAGGGACATTCACGATGTTATTCTCCAGGGAAACTCAGGCAGAAGCATTTCCCACTGAGCCATTTCTCACAAGTGGGGGCTAGATCCATGCTTGGTGTCCCCAGACTTCTATGGAATCTGATTGTCATCCTTCTTTCTGCAAGCTTCCCTGCCCTTTGAAATGCTGACACCTATTTGTCAGTGTTTATAAACATCCTTTAGTAGCTTTCTGCGGGCCAGCTGCTGAGGACTGAGCCAACTGGGGCAGGTCCTGCCTCCAGGGGGTTTCCAATGTCAGAAATATTACAAGTTTGAGCAGACGCATTCCCAGGGTGGGTGATGAAGGAAGCTGCAGGGTAGACATACAGCCTGTCGTGAGTGTCTGCTGGATTCATTAGCATAGAATAGTGACTTCCTTTTCTTCTTGTTTTGGTGTCCGTACTTTTCTACCATTAGATGGCTTTTCCATGCAATGGCTTTTTAAGATGCACTTTCTCTTGGGATGTCTGGGCTGCCTTGAGCACAGAGGTACAGTTTATGGACAATATGCTCCTAGGCAGCTGGGTGCTTGCTTTTTGGAGGGGTTTGTACCCAGGCTTCTAAGTCCTGCGAAGGCCACTGACCTCTTTCCAGATCTTTTCAGCAGTTCATTCTTAGGTATCCTTTTGTATGTGACTCGTTCTCACCTCTCCTGTTTTGGAGAAGATAGAGCTGAGGGTCTGAGGTCCTCTTCCTTAACTGTAAGCTCATTTTCTTCACTGGAGGTTCTTGCAGAATGTTTGGGAGCCTCTTCTAAGAGCCCCATCCTGTCATCATGATTGCTGGGGTCCCGCTGTCTTTCTGGCTGAGTCCATTCCCAAGTGTAGCCCAAATAGTTCCTGGCGGCGCCGAAGTGCAGGGGGAAGACTCTTGTCCAAGAGGGGCCTTCTCAAGTGTAGTTCTTTGCTTTGACAGCTCTTTTCTCTCCCTTGAGTCCTCTCATACTCTCCATTTTAAAAAATTCTTCTTCATTTTTACCACAGCTGGAGATTTGGCCAATGAACTCGTTCGGCACTTTTTGATCGAGTGTACCCCGAAGGGAGTGAGGTTGAAAGGGTGCTCAAATGAACCCTATTTCGGTGAGTTGCCTGAGATTTGCTGGCAGTGTTCTGCATGCACTGGGTCTGGGCCTCCCTTTGCTCACTGCCCTGAGATTTGGGACCTTCACTCCCTGTAGTTCACTGGTATTTCAGTCCCCAAATCAGATAAGGTCCCTCTCATCTGAATTATTATCTGTAAAATAAACTGCATATAAAATTGTTCTTAAGAGACTTTGTCAAGATCAGATGAATGAAAAGCACTGTGCAGAGATTAGAAATCATAGACATTAACAAGACAAGGTGGGCTGAGAGAGGGGTCCTGACAAGATTAGAGCCACCATGTGACCTCAACCCACAGGCACAGGCAGGAGCACAGAGCCCCCAGCAGAGCACCCTTCCTTCCCTGTAATTCCGGAGCCTTCCTTATCCCCCAGGCTCATTGGAAAGAAGACTTAAGCCAGCCCCATGCAGCCCAGTGACAACTTCAGGCGTCATCGTTATAATAGCCCTTTTAGAAGCAGTATGCATGGGTGATATACGTGGTGAAAGTTAAGAGTTAGGTTGATCGCAGTCCTCCTAATTTCAGGTCAAGCAAACAGTATGTCTTATTCTTTATAGTATGGTAATGATGTGTCTGTTTATGCCCCCTACTTTTTTTTGAAGCAGAGTCTCATTCTGTTGCCTAGGTTAGAGTACCCTGGCAGCATAGCTCACAGCAACCTCAAATTCCTGGGCTCAAATCAGGCAATCCTCCTGCGTCAGCCTCCTGAGTAGCTGGGACTACAAGTGCCCACCACCACAATTGGCCAATTTTTCAATTTTTAGTAGAGATGGGGGTCTTGTTCTTGCTCAGGCTGGTCTCGAACTCCCGAGCTCAGGCAGTCCTCCTGACTCAGCCTCCCAGAGTGCTGGGATTCCAGGTGTGAGCCACTGCACCCGGCCTTATTTATTTACCTCTTAACAGTCTTGTTGGACTTGTCACTTCTCTGAAGTTCTGTACCAAGTCCCACAATAATCTGAGATGTCAGCTGCTAAAAATGTGAGGCTCAGACTTTGCAGCAGTTCATTTCAGTTGTGACTCTCCTTTGCTGTTTGTCCATTTCACAGGGAGCCTGACAGCTTTGGTATGTCAGCATTCCATCACGCCCTTGGCCTTGCCCTGCAAACTGCTCATTCCGGAGAGAGGTATGGGGTCGGGTCCTCAGCACTAGTCTGGGCCTGAGTAGGGTCACCTCGAGTTGCCAAGGCTCACTGGTTTGGGACATTTCATAAAGATCCACTGAGACAAATTAGATGGGAAGTTTTCTTCCAGCATGGGCTACATAGTTTGTGAGTAAGAGACGGGGGTCTTGCTCTTGCTCAGGCTGGTCAGTAAGTGAGTGATTGAGGGAGGGCGGAGGAGGATATTCTCCCAAGTCAAAGCAGGAGAAGGAGATTCTGCTGCACCTGGAAGCTTCCAGAGATCTTGGATTATGATGAAAAGTTGCCATAGAGCAAAGATTCTGTAACTTAAAAATATAAAGTACTCAGACTTACAGACCTTCAAGGTCGTTTCCACTTAATGTTTATGATTCTACAAAATGGGTAAAATATTAATGCTGTTACCTGAGATGATCGATGAACTGTTGCTCTTTTTATTTTTATGTTTTTTAAAAAAATCCATAATAAAACATTTTTTAAATAATACCCACAGCATCTTGTGGTTTCACTGTTTATCCTAGCTTTCGTAAGTAGTCTCAATCTCACATAAAGATGATCTAATTTTAAAAATAGAAGTAAATGTGATTCACCTTTTAAAATGTAACTGTTCATAGAAGTGTGGACTAATTCAGAGATCAGAAAATACTTTGTTGAACCACGTCATCTCTATATTTGCTCATAATTTCCAGGGGGTGGCTTATTATCCCCAAGAAAACTCTCAACTGCAAAACCAGCCTGTGTCACTGTCTGGGAACCTTGTCATCAGATTGTCTAACGTAGTCCTGAGGATTCTTTGTTGGGATCAGGACTTTTTTTTTGAGACAGAGTCTCATTCTGTCACACTGTTGTTGAGTGCTCTGGCATCATAGCTCACAGCAAACCTCCAATTCTTGGGCTCAGCATCAGCTTCAGCCTCCCAAGTAGCTGAGACTACAGGCACTCACCCCAATGCCTGCCTAGTTTCAAAGACAGGGTCTCACTGTTGCTCAGGCTGGCCTCAAACTCCTGAGCTTAGGTGATCACTGCCTCGGCCTCCTAGACTGCTGGGATTACAGACCTGAGCCACTGCCTCTGGCAAGGACTCATTTTTGTGTGTTCTTTTCTCTTCCTGCAGATCCAATGGAGGAAATAGCAGAAAATTCTCCCCAGACAGCAGCCAATTCTGCAGCTGAGCTTTTGAAGCAGGGGGCAGGTAAGTAAACATGGCTTCATTTTCCATATCTTCAGGTTACTGGGGAGGAAAAGGATTCAGTGGCACAACTTCCCTTTGTACTTTCACCGTGTGGGTTTCCTGTCCCTTGACTTTGAAGGACGTTTCCCTTATAGAAGATTCCACAGAGCTGGGTGGAGCACTATTTTTGGGAGGTGGACCAGGGCTGCCCAGGCTGGAAATACTGGTCTGACTTGAGCACAACCAAATTGAGTGGAATAAATGTCAAGTTCTGAAATTAGTTCAGGGGAAAATGTAGTAAGACAGGATGTGGGTGACCTGCCCTGCCAGCTGTCAATGTAAAAATGTTCCGGAGATATGACTCAACAAGTCACTTGATGTGAGTCAACAGTTTGACCCACATGGAAGCAGACACCACCCGAGAACCAGCTCTTCCAGAAACAGGTCACCTTTTAAAAATTTTTTTACTAATAGATTTTGTGTTTTAGAGCAGTTATATATTCACTGAAAAACTGAGAGGAAGATACAGAGATATACCCGCCCCACTGTGAGAATCCTTCTGCAAAGTGGCTCATTTCTCACAATTGACAGGCCTACCCTAAAACATCGTCATCGTTAGGGTTCGACTTTGTTATACGTTCTGTGGTTTGGACAAACGCGTGATGACACGTATCCACCATGACTGAATTGTGGCCAGTGGTTACCCTGCCCTGCACTCTCTCTCTGCACCATCTGTTCGTTCCTCCCTCTCCCCCAGTCCTAGGCAGCCAATGATCTTCCTGTCTCCATATGGTTACCTTTTCCAGAATCCATATAGCTCCTTTCACTTAATAACATGCATGTAAGTTTCCTCCAAGTCTTTTCACAACTTGATAGCTCATTTTCTTTTAGCGCTGAATAATGTTTCATTCTCTGGATGGATCACAGAGTGTTAATCCATTCACCTCCTAAAGGACATCTTTTGTGTTTGGCAATTATAAAACTGCTATAAATATCTATGTGCAGGTTTTTTTGTAGATACGTTTTCTTTTCTTTTTTGAGACACAGTATCACTGTGTCACCCTGTGTAGAGTGCTCTGGTGTCCTAGCTTACAGCAACCTCCAATCCCCCAGCTCAAGCAATCCTCTTGCCTCAGCCTTCTGAGTGGCTGGGACTATAGGCGCCCACCATGATGCCCGGCTAGTTTTGTTTTTATTTTTAGCAGAGGGTCTTGCTTTTTCTCAGATTCTTTCTCATTGCTCGAACTCCTGAGCTCAAGCAATCCCAGAGTGTTAGGAGTTCAAAGGAATCTCCTGACTCAGCCTCCAAAATGCTAGGTTTACAGGCATGAGCCTACGACAAAGTAATTTGCCAGAGATAAAAGCCTGAGTGGAGAACTTGATCTTGAACCCATAATCACAGCTGCAGTTTTCACTTTGGTGCTCAGAATTTTAGTACACTTGCTATTTGGGGCATGTTCTTATCACCTGTGTTTTTGCCACAGATAACTTATCCTTTAAGGAAAGTCTATAAATACATTCTGTTCAAAAACTCTCTGGCTTAATCTAACAGGCACGCACTGTATAACTTCACAGAGCAAAACCATACAGGGGAATAATGCAAAATGCACAGGGAATAAGAAAATACATACATACTTCATAGACAAATAGAACAGAATACAGAAATGGATCCATATAAATACAACTAACTGATCTTTGACAAAGGAGCAAAGCCAATACAATGGAGAAAGGACAGTTTTTCCAAAAAATGGTGCAAGAATACTAGACATCAATATGCAAAAAGTGAATCTGCAACATAGGAGAACTTCGAGATGGACTTGAGTTTGGTGATGACACCTGAGATATGATAATCAAAGGTACAATTCATGAAAGAAAAAAAAAAATGGGCTAGATTTTGTTAAAATTAAAAATGTCTGTTCTATAAGAGAATGAAAAGATAAACCACAGAAGAAAGAAAATATTTTCAAAACGTATAAAAGAACTATTATCTAAAATACATTTTAAAAACTCTTAAAAGTCAGTAAGAAAACAAAAATCTCACTTAAAAAATTGGCCAAATCTTTGGCAGATATCTCACCAAAGAAAAGGTACAGGCGGTAAATATAAACCTTTGAAAAGATGCTCCACAGTCATCAGAGAAATGCAAATTAACACCACAGTGAGGTGCCAGATTCTGGTGAAGAAGTGAAATAACATCATTCCTGGGGTGAAAGCAAAATGGTACAGCTGCTTTGGAAGATAGTTCCTTATAAACAAACACATTCTTATCGTACAATCCAGCAGTGTACTCCTTGGTCTCTACCCAAAGGAACTGAAAGCATCTCCACACAGGGCCGAGTGTGGTGGCTCACACCTGCAGTCCTTATGCTTGAGCTCAGGAGGTCGAGACAGGCTGAGCAAGACCAAGACCCCCTCTCTACTAAAAACCGAGAAACTAGGCAAGCTTTGTGGCAGGTCTCTGTAGTCCCAGCTACTCGGAAGGCTAAGGCAGGAAGAGGATTGCTCAAACTCAGGAGTTTGAGGTTGTGGTGAGCTATGCCACCATGGTACTCTACCCAGAGCAACAGAGTGAGATGAGACAGAAAGAAAGAGAGGGAGGGAGGGAGGGAGGGAAAGGAAAGAAAGGGAAGAAAAGAAAGGAAAGAAAGAAAGAAGTCGCTTCACTATAGAGACCTGACTTTTGTAATTGGTCACCTGCATAGTGGCTGCAAAAACGAAATGGGTAGAACATTCGGAGCTGTTTTTGTGGCCTAAGAGGAGTCCCCTTACCAGCCTCACCCTTTCCCCTGTAAGGTTTCTATCCCGCCTTTTACCTTGGCCAGAACCCAGGGTGGCTAAGTGAGACACTGGGGCCCGATGCCAGAGACGAGCTCACAGCTCTCAAGTTTGCTTTAGGTGGAGCCCACACTGGCTTATAGCATCCTTCTCTTAAAGTGACAGTGTGGCCCCATGTCCCCAGTCTCAGCGTGGTGTCCAGGGAGGATGTGGGGCTTTCCTGCAGACTTCTGCAGTGAGCAGCTCACCTGCCCTCTTGACCTGAGATGTGGGGCTACAAAATCAGATACACTGATCATTTTGTTTTAAATAACCTTTTAAAATGAATTTGAAAATTTTAAAACATGGAATCTGTTGGCTTTTATATTGCAACTAGTGTATCAGCAACACTCAAGCACAACCTTGAAAAATGACCATGGTGACACTCGGAGCACACTTGCTCCTGTGTCGCTTGTTGGCTCATCCCTCACCGGGTCTCTGCAGGTGGGCCTGTGACCCGAGGTCACAGCTCTGGCTCCTGAGTGGCAGAGCCAGGCCCAGTATCCAGCACCCATGTCTGGGGGTGACACAGCCCACCACTGCCACTGCTTGTCAGAGCCCGGGACAGGCCAGGTCTCAGGCCCAGCTTGTCTAGGTTCTGGACGCGGCCCGCTAAACTACCTTGCTCAGGAACAATTTCTCTTAGGTGCCTGAGGGCTATCTACTATTAGCTGATGAGAGAGAGAAAGAGAGAGAGAGAGTGAGAGAGACACTTAGAGTAAAGCAGTCTTAGAATAGATAGATCTTAGTCTTTAGCAGGGCTTGGTAACATCAGCAGAGAGACACCATGCTGGCGTTCTGCAGGCAGGAGAGGAGACAGAGTCAGAGTGAGCAGGTCCGTGATAGAATGCACATGCTCCCAACTGCTTTCTCCTCCAGCCTAACATAAGGCTGATCTTGTGCCTCTCAACACCACAGGTGTAGAGACTGTCAATTCACCACTGCTCTCATCTCGCGAGCTCTCATGCTTGTTAGGAGAGCTAAATCCCTCTCCATGCCCTTTCCACCCAGGTGTTCCATTATTGAGCTATACAGGTATTTCTTAGAACTCTCACTCCTCCTAGCCATAGGCTATAGGGCTGCTACATGGGTGTGTCCATCTCCTCTTAGGCAGCAGCCCTGCCCACTCACGCCAACCACGTGGTCGGCACCAGGGCACACACGATCTGTGCGCTCTGCTCTTCTGGCTGTGTGTCCCCTGATCGCTGGCAGAGTTTCACATTTCTATTTCCTTTGGATCCCACCATAGGGAAACAGAAAGTTGGAAAGTTGATTAAAACTTTCTCTTCTATTGTGGCTTATCATTTTAAAGTACACTTTTCCATCTTTTTAAATAATATATGAAATATGTCATAATCTTGAATGTTTTTATTTAATTGTGGGTCTTCTTAAAGATAGGACTTCATTTAGAACCTGGAGGTCTAATTTAATCATCCTAAGTTGGGCATTTATATATGTAGCTTAAATTTTGACTGCCTTTTTGAGCTTCTTTTCTTTAAATTTTCTCTTTTTTTCTTGATAAATTAGTATAATACTACTAGAAGAGGCGGCATTTTGTTCTTTTTCTTAGCAGCAATTATCCTAATGAAGCCTGATGATCTCCTTCCCTGGGAAATTTAAAAAGCCGTCCTCTGTTAGCTCTGATGTAAAGTTATAAAACAAAAATCTGGCAGGCTTTGTTTTGTTTAAAAAGGTAAAGCCTTGGTGAGGCAGGGAGGTCCCGTGCAGTGCTGTTAACTCTGGCTGTTGGGTCTGCTCGTGGTGCTGCCTCTGGGAGGCTGGATCTGGATTGAGTCCAGGAGGGGCTGACGTGCCTGTCCCAAGGGCATGGAGAGACTCTCTGGGGGCAGGCCAGGCAGGTAAGAAGGGATCTTCCGCCCAGTTAGGAACTGTGCCAGTTGGTGGCTGAAGGTGTTGCAGCTGTATTCAAAGAAGTTGTAGGCCTGACCTGGGAACAGAGGCTCCCCCCAGGGAGGACAGATACTCCAGGAGGATTTCTTCTCTGACTTCTGTGATCCCCACATTGCCCACAAAGTCTGGAGGCCCAAGCAGTGTCCCTCCCTGAGAAAGCGACACTGAGCTGACATCTGAAGGATGAAAAGGCATAGCCAGGAGAAGGCTCAGGACGTCATGCTGAGGTCAGAGTGCACGTTTGAGTGTCCAAAGTTTATTCAAGGAATGAGAAGAAAGAAAATTTCTTTTTTTCTAAAAGACCCTGAGAGCTGTGAAATTCTGCCCAATGCCATATTCCAAAGCAAGGAATTGGGATGGCAGATGTGACACCAGAGGACTTAGGTCATCCCAGTGACCACCCCTCAGCTAGTGCCTTTTCGACCCGGAAGATTGGTGATGGTAGTTTAGAAACAGTGCTAAACAACTATTGTAGCAAGATGGTGGAACTATTCCAATCTCTGGCCACCTCAATCAAATTGAGTGGTTTTTTATTCTCCTAAATAGAATTTCATTTGTTGTCCTAATTCACTTAGACTCTTGGACAAGCAATGGTGCTTTTATTTATTTATTTATTTATTTATTTATTTATTTATTTATTTATTTATTTTTATTGTTAAATCACAGCTGTGTACATTTGTGCAATCAAGGGGTACAATGTGCTGGTTTCATATACAATCTGAAATATTCTCATCAAACTGTTCAACGTAGCCTTCATGGCATTTTCTTAGTTATTGCAATGGTGCTTTTAAAAAGTAATTGTGTCCAGTTTTCCTCCTTGTAAAGATTGAAGAACCTGAGGTTCAGAAATCTTAGCGGAGTCAGACAGCTCACAGAGATGGGAGCAAACTTTTAATTCTGTTCAGTTTAATCCCTTTCCATTTGATACTAAGTCTGTTATGACTTTGTTCCATCTCTAAAACAATTTCTGTTTATGCTTTGAGCCTCCAATCTTAATTGTTTTTTGATGAAGCAGAGGAATGTGGTATAATCCTGAAAAGAAGGCTTTTTAAAAAAAAAAAACAAAAACAGATTTCTGACATATTGCCCAGAAATATTGTGGTTGTGTTTTTTAACTTAGCATACTGTAGGTACAATTTCTTTATAAAGTCACATGTGTTTTTTAAGTTTAAAGAAGGGAAATACGGGAGGAGGGAGGAGAAAATGAATTACTCATAGACCTGCTATCCTTCCACAACCCTGACTATTGGGAAGAGTGGTGGCAGACACGATATTCTCCTGTCCAAAGACCCCTCCTAAGAGCTGCCACATTCCTTCGTGTGCTACCTCCAGCCTTGTACTTGGGATTGTGCTGCAGGTACAACGTTTTCTATTTCTTTTCTCTCTTAGCATAGTAAGTTTACCCCTTGTTTTCACAAACATAATGCTGGTCTCATTTTTAATGACTATGTAATGATTTATGCTGTTATTCAACTCTTTATGCTTGTTCCTTTATTGTTTCTCTTATTTTTCAATACTACAAACAATGCTTAGAGGATGGTCTTTCTGCATTATTTGTTTCTTTTTCCTGAATTCTAGATTGTTGCCTTCAGACCACTTCTCACATGTGATGCTTCTGGGCTAGAACATGTAGACCAAGACTTTTCTGCTTTGTCATAAAGTCCCTTTCCCAGAGTAGCCTCGTAATTTACAGAGCTCTGTACTGTGAGTCTGAAGAGCACCCTCCTTGTTAATGCCTCACTGGACACCAGCGCTCTGAATCCTCACCCCTTGCCCAAAGCACTTGTCAACAGCCAGAGTGTTGACCTGCAGGCCCAGGCTCACCTGGTTTCTGCAGGAGGGAGTTGGTCTTTGGGGCATTTGGTGTTGTCCTCCATACAACTGCCACCAAACGCAGGGGCAGCATTTGCTTCTGTACTGTGAGTAATGCCAGCAGAGCTCCTGCGTTTGGGGAGAGATGTTCCCCAAACACTAAACTCCTACCACACCCTGGCCAACAGGACCACTCTTCATCAGATATCCTTTCCTGGTGCCTCCATGTGAACCAACCCAGGTCGTGCCAAGTTTGTGGAATTTTCAGAATAGTTAGATCAAGAGTCCCCTTTGCCCTCTTCTGTAATGGCATAATCAGCCTGACGGTAATGCTAATGAAATCAAAGGCAGAGTACTCACTCACCTAAAATCTGTTTGAAATTTTCCAGGCTCCCTTTTAGCTCCTCTTCATCTTCACACGTACCTTTTATTTTCTAGTTAGAATCACAACAGAGAGTTTTTTTCCTGCCCTCCCAGTTGACTGCTAACAGCATTTTTCCATGTTGCTGTATGATTTCATGATTACCCCTTGCTGGTTGCTTGGTATTCCATTGAGGGCACTGATTTAACCTTTGTCTTGTTTTTGGACGTAATCTGTTTCCAGTTTCCCCCACTATAATGAGCACATGACATGAATATCTTCCCCCATAGGTTCGCTATCCCATGTGGTTATGGAATATTTCCTTTTCACATCTCAGAAGTAGTACCTCTAGGTTACTGCTATGCGTTTTTCATCTGTCTGATATTTATTATCAAGCTCTCATCTAAGACGGCTGGCTCATATCCTCAAAACACCCCAACATTTATAGGTGGAGCCTGTGGCTCAGTGAGTAGGGCGCCAGCCCCATATACAGGAGGTAGCATGTTCAAACCTGGCCCCGGCCAAAAACTGCAAAAAAAAAAAAAAAATTCATTATTTTACCTTCCACTTCAAAATAGCTTATTTTCGGGTGGCGCCTGTGGCTCAGTGAGTAGGGCGCCGGCCCCATATACCGAGGGTGGCGGGTTCAAACCCAGCCCAGGCCAAATTGCAACCAAAAAATAGCCGGGCGTTGTGGTGGGCACCTGTAGTCCCAGCTGCTCGGGAGGCTGAGGCAGGAGAATTGTGGAAGCCCAAGACCTGGAGGTTGCTGTGAGTCCTATGACGTCATGGCACTCTACCGAGGGTGGTAAAGTGAGACTCTGTCTCTACAAAAAAAAAAAAAAAAAAAAAAAACACCTCAACATTTAAACATTAAATATGAATTATGGCCTTTTCTGTGGCAAAAAGAGATGGCTGACCTGCTCACAAGTGTCCTTGCGCTCTGATACCTAGGGACTTCTAGCCCAGCTGCCCATCTGTGGACCTCTGTGTCAGCACACCTGCCAAGGCGTCTGCTGCAGCCCTGGGAGAGTATCTGCCAGCACATCTGCCAGCAGGCATGGCCCTTGCTCATTCAGAAAAGCTGGAATCAATGGCAGAAAGAAGGCAGAGTGCTCCTTAGGCTCTTCCCACCCGGAGAAAGCGCTGCCAAAGGGACAGGACACCAGGCGGCGCGCTCCTTTGTGTACTTGGCTTTGTTGGTGTGGATGAACGATTTTTAGTTTAGTGGAACTCTAGAGGCTTTTAAACCTGGAATTAAGATGCCCACATACTCACACAGACAGACTTGATTCCAGCAGAGAGGGAGCAAGTGAGAGCAGTCCTGTTCCCCAGGAGGAAACCTTCTTGGTCTCCAGCCAGCGAGGCCATGGTTTCCCCCTGTGAGTGAGCTCAGACTGAGCGTGAACACCTCACAAGTGCACACGCTGACTTCACCCACGGCCCCAAGGTCCACATGCACTTTGTCTTGAGTGGCAGGGATTCAGGCTAACAGAGAGAGCAGGATTTTTACAAAGCCTGTTGTTTCCTTCCCTTAAGAAGAGGTGGCCTGGAAGAACACCTTGAGCCCCTCCTTGCCACCTTGGGGAGCCAGGGTACAGGTGAGGCCAGGCTGCCCTGGCTCTTTCTAGCCCATGCTCTGAGCTCACTGCAAGCCAGGCCTCTTCCCACAGTCCTTTCTGGTGCTTGCCCCTTTCAGAACCCCTTCATGCTGGCTATGTGAGATCCTGGAACTTAGGCTTTTCTGATAGAAGTTTCTCAGGGGGCCTCTGGGACGTCCTATTGATAAAGGTAGTTGGGCTCTGGCTTCTGTGCTAATAATGTGACTGTCATCCGGACCCACACTGAGGCCACAAAAGTGCCTCATCCCCTCTCCCCAATGCCAAGGTTAAATAAATACTGCAGGGGGGCAAATAGAATCCTTCTTCTGGTGGGTGGAGGGCAAAGCCACGTTGGGGGAGGTCCACTTTGCTGTCTGATGTGTCACACCTTGATGTGGGAGCAAGCTCATCCTTGGGGCAGTTACTCTCCACATTTTCCCAATTAGGGGCAAAGCCATCTGCCTTCAGGTGCGCGTGGTGCAGTCACACCTGACACTCATCCCCATTGGTGTCTTCCAGCCTGCAACGTGTGGTACCTGAATTCCGTGGAGATGGAGTCCCTCACTGGCCACCAGGCGGTCCAGAAGGCCCTGAGCATCACCCTGGTCCAGGAGCCACCCCCCATGTCCACGGTCGTGCACTTCAAGGTTTCAGCCCAGGGGATCACTCTGACGGACAATCAGAGGAAGTGAGTGCCCAGAGGGCAGCAGGGGTCTGTCCAGCCAGGGCACACTACTGGTCACAGCGGAGGGAGGAAGGGTGCCTGTCCCTCCTGCCCTCCTCCGGTATGAGTCCTTCTCAGCCCTTGAGGTCATTAGGCATCCAGCAGCTGTCTAGGCTTTTTTTCTGCCCAATAAATAGGTTCTAGGAACCACATATAAACTATGAGTATTTATCCTGAAGCCTTTATTTTTTTTTTAAAGAAATCAATAGAAAAATTTTTTAAAGGTATTTGGTACTTTGAATATGACATACATATATAACTTGCAAATGTAAAATTCTTTTAAGCCACTTATTTAAAAACATTAAGACTGATCCTAATTCGGTGATCTTTTTTTTTTACATAACATTATTTTTTTAACTGAGGGCCCTCTATTTCAGGCAAGAGAATAACTTTAATATAGATTATTTCTTTTGGACAATTTGGACTGGCTTTTGTCATATATGGTGCTGACTTGGTTAATGCTGGAGAAAGTGTTCCCAGGCTGGCATGAAAGACACCCCCACCCTGAACTTAGAGCAGCGACCACAGGCTTGTCCCTCCCCCCCACCTTCCAGAATCAAAGGCATCTCAGATGCTGTTGGTTAAGGAGGTGAGTCGTTATCAACCCTGGAAAGAATGGGCAATGACAGGAGCCTTCTCCGGCACACGGGCCATCAGGGCTCCTCCAGACCACCCTGAGTCTCCGCCCACAATGACATGCCCCCAACATCCCCTGTGGTGCCTGCTGCAGATGTGTGTATCCCTTGTTGGGGATGTTTTCTTCATCTACTCAAACCACCTGGGAGGTTGAAGGCAGAATCTTCCTTTCTGTTGCTTCAGGTTGAAGCAAGTTTGGGCAGATTTTTGCTCTTAACCCATCATCTGCTAAGAAAAGGAACATGGGGAAGGTCATGGGTTTAGCTGGTCACATCTGAGTTCAGTGCCTTACCCCCAACACTGACCAGTAGGGTGACCCCGGACAAGGTCCTTAATGCCATGATGCTCAGTTTCTTCGTTTTTCAAACTTGCACCAAAATAAACTACTTTAAGATTTAGTGACTTAAATGAGTACAGAACTCAGTAAGTGCCCTGTGTGGCTTAGCTGGACACTGGACCCCAGGGTGAGGGGTATTGCTTATCCACACAGGGGACTCAGAGTCAGGGTCAGGGTATGGTTAGGCTCCCCAGTGTACTCAGGGTCAGAGCTGTTGCTCAGCCACACAGAGGATTCAGGGTCAGGGTCAGGGATTTAGGGATGTGGCTTGGCCACAGGGTCAGGGTCAGGGGTATGGCAAGGCTGCACAGGGAACTCAGGGTCAGGAGTATGGCTTCACCACACAGTAGACTCTGGGTCAGGGTCAGAATCAGGGTCAAAGGTGTGGCTCAGCTGCACCGTGGATCAAGGCTGTGGCACTCAGGGTCAGGGTCAGGGATGTGTCTTGGCCACAGAATGGACTCAGGGTCAGGGTATCGCTCTTCCTCACAGTGGACTCAGGGTCAGGAGTGTTGCTCAGTGGCACAGTGGACTCGGGGTTGGGGTCAGCCTCCTTGAAGAGCCTTGTAGTGCTGACCCTTCTCTCCTCCATACTGCCCTTCAGGGTCTATTACTTTTCACATGATTTTTTTTTTAATGTGTCCTTGTCAAGAGTATGTTTCTTTGTATATATCTCATTAGTTTCCCTCTTTCTTATAAACCCTGCAGACAGATAATGTTCACATCAGGCCAGATACCTCATATTACAAGAGACTGAACTTGAGTTCAGACTGGCTTATTTTAGACAAAGGGGGTGTGTTCTCTCCCATGACCAGCCTTAAACGGCAGCTACTAGAGGTGGTGGGGGATGGTGGCTGCAGGGTCACCTCAAACTAAAGCACGTCTTGGTTCTGCTTCTGGTTCTGCCTATCTTCTGGCTTCTTCCTCATCCTCCAAATGGTTTTCTCCTGCACACATTTGCCAGCACCTGAGGCACAGTTTCATGGCTCTCCCCGAGAAGGAGGAGAGTACTGCCCCCAGCACAGCTAGACCGTCCCAACCTGGACATGGAGTGCAACGTATTCTGATGGGCATCCTTAGGGTACCCTGGACTGGGTGGCCAGCACTGTCACAGGAGGCAAGAAGGGCTGGGCAGGTGAGCCTGAGTGGAGGACTCCCTGGGCACAGTATCAGTGACTGTGGGGAGCCCTCCCAGGCATGCAACGTGCACAGGTCTTTAGAGTTCACTCAGTGCTCTAACTGTATCTGCCCTTGCTGTGCAAGTGTGGGCCTTTCTGGACTGTTGTCATGGTCACCTTTTCACGGTGAGAAAACAAGGTGCAGGGTGGTTAGTGGTTGGCTTCCTCACCATGCTGCAGCCAGCACGTCCAGCAGGTCCATCTCACGCCCCACCAGCTCCTCCAGTTTGCTAGGGCTCCTCGACGCACTTCCCACCTTGCACACGGCTGACAATGTCACCCGGTGTGGTGCTTCTGTTCTTGTTTCCAAGACCCATTCTGCCCAACTTCAAGTTGCCTGTCGACTTGTAATGGGCACACATGTTGTCCTTCTCTGCTCCACAAATCTTCATGTGTGGGGGAGCCTGCACGATGCATTCCCTGTAACCCCAAACCTCTGTAATGGGACCCATCCTCTCTCTCCCATGTTCCAACAGGCTGTTCTTCCGGAGGCATTACCCTGTGAACAGTGTGATTTTTTGCGCCTTGGATCCACAAGACAGGAAGTAAGAAATGTGCATTTTTAATAAGTAAGGCATATGCTTCATTTTACCCTTTAATTTTAAAAAGAAACTTCATGTTTTTCTTTTCTCTTTCTTTTGCTAGGTGGATCAAAGATGGGCCTCCCTCAAAGTAAGTTGCTAGGATTTCTTTATGTTCCCTGGTTGCATGCATAGTCCAAAGTTGAATTCTTTTCCAGATTCCCATAGAAAGTGACTTATAAGAAAATGACTAAGATGTTAGGTACTTTTTTAAAAAGAGAGGAAAAAGTAAAAGCATTCTCATTAGATAATGTAGCCAGGGCCTGGATGATGTTAACTTTTCTGATAACTGTTGGCCAGATGTGCAGTATTTACATACAACACTGTGGTGTAGATGCAGTGAGAAGAGGGAGGGGCTCAGGCATGAGGCTAAGGGAGGGGAGGGACCTGCCCATGAGCCCCAGTTGTGTATGTGTGTATCTGAGTGTGAAGTCAGGTGGTTTGTTTATGTATGAAGCAGGTGTCCAGAATTGACCAAAAGTGAGGGAGGATGGTTTTCATCACCCCTTTGCTCTATAGCAGGCCAGGCATTTGCTAGAGGCCCATAGTTACAAGGGCACCTTTCCCTGGTTCTCCAAGTGCCCATGGCCATTTCCAGCTCAGCCCTGCCCTTGGCGGGCAGAGGGACTTCATCTCAGCCTCCCGCTCAGAGGCGTAACTGGCTGCATTCCCACAGGTTCATTTCCTCTGCGTGGTTTTGGCATGGTAGCCGCCTAGATGTAGGAAGCATCTGTGGAGGTGGCCACACCTCTAGAGCTGGGGCTCATGGGCAGGTCCCTCCCCTCCCTTAGCCTCAGGGACCCCATCTGCACAGCAGGAGTCAGATCTCTTACCTGCAGATCTTTGAAGTCTGGACAGGTGGCCGGCTTGGCACAAGGTAGATATTTGATATGTGGCATTTAAAATTCCTCCTGGCAGTGCACTGGTAGCCAGAGGAAGTGGACGTTCAGTGCTTTGTGGGACACGGACCACTCTAACCTTGACTTTTCTTTTGCAGAGTCTTTGGATTCGTGGCCCGGAAGCAGGGCAGCACCACAGACAATGTGTGCCACCTGTTTGCTGAGCATGACCCCGAGCAGCCTGCCAGTGCCATCGTCAACTTTGTGTCAAAGGTCATGATTGGCTCCCCAAAGAAGATTTGAAAGCCCCGCTCACAGCCAGGACCTGCCGATGCCTCTGAGGCCCTGGAGATAGCAGTGGGGGGAGAGCGGACCCCTACTTTGTTCCAAACTGATAATCTTGACATTCCAGGCCTGGGAGGGGAATGAGGACCTTCCTGCTCTACAGAAATAAGATCAAACAACCTCACCGTGGATTTGCCTTTCCTGAAAGTGACTTCTGCTCCAGCATACCTCTGCAGACAAATGCTTTTTGGGTAGGAGAAGCTGGGCATGGGTGTGCCCATCCAGGGTCCACGTGGGAAGGGGGCAGGCAAGGGAATGGCACAGAGCACATGGTGGTCCCCACATTCCTGCCACACCAGCATTTTGGGCGATGAAGAGTGCCTAGTGAGCAGAGTGCTGAGTGACCACTGGAACTTCCCCCATCTCCCCGTGCACTCCTGTCCAGCAGACACCCACGGCCAGTGGCCTCTCTCACCTTGGTCTTCCTGAGATGGAGATACTAATGAAGCTGAGAAGGGGGTACACATCTGACAAAGGTTTGTGCAGGTCCAGCCCTTCTGGGACACAGCAGTTCTCAAAGGAGGAGCTGTGGGGACGAGGGTGGTGGAAGCCACTGGCATCGTGGGAGAAGCATCCCATTTCAGAGACCCCTCCTGGCGTGCGTGACCACCCCACTCCTCCCACTCAATGAGTGGCCACCTGGGCCAGAGAGAGCTCATGAGGACTTCAAGAGGAAAATGAGAAGGAATCAAAGACAACATTTCTAGATAATTTATATTTTACTTATGCCGAATTATTTATGGTAACAGTTTGCCATTGCTATACTGTACCAGTGTCAAATGCTGCAGCCTGCCAAGCTGTGATCTTAGGAAGCTCATCCGTGTGTTGGACACACCACAGGCATGTGGCTGCAGAAGGCGTCCTGGCTGTGGGGGTGATGTTGTTGAGTCCCCTGCTTCAGAGCCACCCATGGGGGCTATGCCTCAAGCAGCCTGCTCTTACGCTGCGCCCCCTGTTTGGTGTTCATTCCCTGGTTGCAGATGGCTTCCCTGACAATGGGGAAAGTCCAAAAGGCAGGGGAAACGCCTGGGTTCACGCCCACAGCCCCTGCCTCGGCTTGTTATGGGCCATCTGCAGGCCCCACAGAGCATGCGCTAGAGCACTGCTGGCCTGTGCCAGCTCCTGCCACGCTGCTCGTTGACACCACCGGGTCTCCTGTGGGGGCATCCAGGTGGGATGATGTTAGTGAGCAGAAGGCAGGGTAAGGAGACAGAAGAGGAATCCTGACACTGATGCACTATTTTTTTGAGTGCCACTGTTCTGCATCATTTTAGCCACCAAACTGAGTGTTATTTCATGTTTATGTGAACATTCCAATGGCATGGTTTTCCACCTGAATCTGTCTGTGGTCAGAGGTTCGGGAGAATGCAGTGACCCTGGAACTTCCCAGTGAGAGGTGAGGCTGGGCCGTGTCAGGATAGAGCCTGGACCTCCTTCCTCACAGACCCGGGAGCTCTAAGGGCACTCTCTGCCTCTCCCACGTTTGCCACCCTGAGGTTCTCACTCTCCTATGCTTTCAAAAGTCGAGTCTCAGCTTCGTCTAGTCCTCTAGCCTCCGTATTGCAGGCTACAGTCACCACACTGAACTTTGGAAACGTGCTTTGTGAACTTTCTGTTTTAAGGTGACAAGCAGAGCTGGGTCTTGCCAAATCACAGTGGCTTGTGTGTGAGTGTGAAGGCAGGTGGATCGTGTGTGTGCGTTCGTGTGTGTGTCTGAGTGGAAAGGCAGGTGAACCATTTTGTGTATGTGTGTATCTGAGTGTGAAGTCAGGTGGTTTGTTTATGTATGTGTGTGTGTCTGAGTGTCTGAGTGTGAAGTCAGGTGGTTGGTTTGTGTGTGTGTCTGAGTGTCTGAGTGTGAAGTCAGGTGGTTTGTTTATGTATGTGTGTGTGTGTCTGAGTGTCTGAGTGTGAAGTCAGGTGGTTTTTGTGTGTGTGTGTGTGTGTGTGTGTGTGTGTGTGTGTGTGTCTGAGTGTGAAGGCAGGTGGACCATTCCACTGTTTAGCTCCTATTGATGCACCAGATGTAAGTGCCTCATTTCCGTGCCAAATGTTTGCCTTGGTCTTTGCCGACCTCCTTCCCTTCCGTGCAGTGGCTGGCAACTAGAATGTGCTGGCATTCCATAGAGGCCCTGACGTCTTTAGCAGAGGCTTCCAGCATTTCAGTTTTTTATCCACTGCAGGAAAACAGCTGAGGGGAACAGAGGTCTGTGCTTCCCCAAGAGTGCCTCATCCCAAGATAGTTGGGCCCAAAGGGTGCAGGCCGGGTCTCTTACCCTTCTGAAGAAGGGTGGGAGGGCTTGTCTAGAAGTCAGAGCAAGATCACGCGCAGTATCAAGAAGCACAACCTGCCCAGTGAATCACAGAGACTTCAGGCGCCCCATGGCTGACAGTGGTCTTGTGAGCATTCAAGAAGCCACAAAAGCTTCCTTTGGAACTGACTGATCAGGTGTGATTTTTACTCAAGGTGAAAGTGGTCAAGGGCATCGGGGACTTTGTCCTGAGCAGATAGCCCCCTCTGAGGAACCAAAGGAAGCAAGTGTCCATGGTTCTGAAGAACCGATATGACAGGTGTCTTTCTTCCTGGTATGTTACGTGTGCATTAAACAGAACAAGACAAGTCTGTGTCGTCACAGATGGTATGCAGGCTCAGAACCTAGTGAGCCCCCACAGCCAGTGCTGGCTCAGGAACAGGTGGGAGAAGGAATGTTTCCCACGTGTTTGCCTCTGGGGCTTCATGGGGGCAGCCACAGGCTGTCCGTGGAGTATCTGCAGCAAGTTGACAGCAACTATGCCCAACATATAGTATAGCCAGGGTCCACTAACCTCAGTCCGCGTATTGTTGTATTCCTCCAGTGTTAAGCTATAACCACTTTCAAAGTCACACTGCATTTATCCTTGTAATGTCTTCTTATCTGCCTTAATTGTTAGTGCATATTTTTACTTTTCTGATATTGTAAAAAAAATATATCCAGTATGTAAATGAATGTTCTATAAATCCTTTGTATAGTCATTTTCTCTGCTCTTTAAATATCATCTCTATTCAGAGTATAATAAAATGATGAACTTGGTAAGCCATTTGTGTGCCCTGAAGTGGAGTATGTGTGTGTACACATGTGTTTACATGTGCATGCACAGGTTGGCTTGTACGTGCTATGTGTGCACATGTATGTGTATCTTTGTGCACATTTGTGTGTCTGTGTCTCTGTGCATGCATGTGTATGCATGAGTGTGCATGCACTCATGATGTGTACATGTGTCTGTGTGCATCCGTGTGTGCTCACATAGGTATATATGCCTGTGTGTTTATGGATCAGTGCATCCAGTTGTAAATTCACATGTTTTGCTTTCAGGAATGTATAAGGTTTCTGCCCAGAAGCCTTTTAAAAGTTACTCTCAAAGATTTTGAAAATTAATTACAAAGCACAGTGTTGATGATGGGTACTGGTATGTTTTTAATATTGCTATAAATACCTCTGCACACATACTGGCTGGAGGAAGAGACCCCTGGGGTGGACCAGCCCTGATGGGACCTCCCAGTTTCTACTCGGGTAGGTACTAAACCTGAGTATTGAGTTTTGTTGGGTTCACTTACACTTTAGCAACTGCTGAAGACAGCCCTGCTGTGCCACCTTCCAGGCTTTCAGGCAGAGTTCATCCCCTCCCTCTTTTATTCCCTGCAGTCAAGACTTACCCTCCCTCCCCTGGGGGAGCTTACTACTTTTTGCCGCCTTTCCGCCCTCTGAGGAGTGTCTCCAGAGATGACAGCACAGCTGCTACCTTGTTCTCTTAACTCCAGAATATCAGCTCCAAAACAAAAGAGCAATGTATGGGCTTGTTCAGCCATGGACAGATAATAAAGATTTTAAATAGCTGCCTCCCCCCAGCACAAAGTTCCTTCTCTGCAAGATTAGCCCCTGGAGGCTTTAACCTTCCACTGATGAGACACAGAGGAGATGATTTTTCATCCCAAGTGTGTTGGGAAGGTGGATTGAAATTGTTCAGGTGCTAGTGCCTCAGAGCAGAAGGGAGAGTGGACAGGGGCAGGTTAAATCTTTTCTTACAGGAAGTTCCTGATGAACATTTGAAGCAAATCATTGCCCAGGCTCTTGACCAATGTCAAAAGTTGGAAAGGTGGGCAGGGCATTGATTTCACGAGAGGTTACAGACTGTCATTTCCAAGATTACGCTTGGCATTTTTCACAATTGCTGGCCCATAGGGCATGCACATATCCCTGTGTCCCTGGCCAGACATATCCCAGGGGACTGTCACAGAGACGCAGCATCCTCAAGGCCTCCACATGCTGTAGCAGGGTGTCATGTGTCCCCCATTTGTCTCTCAGCATTGCTACACAATGGGTACCTGTGCCCCACTTACTGGGGTCATCCATCTAATATGTGGTGGGCACCTCAGCCCGCCTACTGGGGGTTATTGATTTATTTTGTAATGGGCACCTTGCACTGGCCCCCTGGGAGACATCAGGTCTGTACCTTACTAGTGCTTATGTGCCTTGTCCTAGAGATCTGCGTTAACCACTAGAGAGGTGGGATGAGCTGCTCAATGACCTTGAAAGATCGCACTTAACAGAGAAGGAGCATTTGAGCCAGTCTTAGGGTGTGAATTGGAGTTTTTAAGATGGACTTGGGGCCTGAGGCAATTATCAGGAATGGACATTTTATGACATAGGGATTGGCCATTTCTGGACACACCCCACTTCTGGAATGAATCATAAATGGCCTTAAAGTTCCTAAGAAGTCAGACCACAGTGTGAAGCTCAGCTAAAGACAATACAGGTTTAGGGGTGAGCTCCACAAGAGCCTGTCACCAACCAAGGTGACCAGGAAGGAGGGCAGCAAAAGGGATTCCACCACAATAATTGGCATGGCCCAGGAAGCCCCTGTGTCCCCTTGAATCTGAGACTTCCATTCTGTCTTACAGAGTCTGGGGTGACTGTGGGAACCAGAGCAGGATCCCACTACAACAAGCACCCAGCCCCATCTGGAAAGCACGCCATCTCCCACAGGCAGGGAGGGCCTGCCACAGCCAATGCTGTGCCAGGGAAATCTCTGCATCTCTGGGCCTGCAACTTCCCTCTTTCTCCCCCACTGAGGGACACATCTTCTGTTCCTCAGGTAGCATCAGCAGGGATCGGTGGGACCCCCAGAAGCACCAGATAAACCATGCAGACCTAAGTAGCACTGAAAGGTTCTGATGATCAGACTGTCGCTGGAACCATGGCCCACAAAGCAAACCAGGACTTGTTCACTAAACATAAGACAACTACCCAGTAAAATAAAAGATGTAAACAGGGCCCAGATCTTCCTAATAGCTAAAACATCTCAGATACAATAGAAAATTACATGTTATACCAAGGCCCAAGAAATTTGCTGCATGAATAAGAAAGATAACTTGATGACAACCCAAGGAGAATCAGATGCTAGAATTATCTGGCAAGGATTTTAAAGCATACATCCTAAAAATGCTTCCACAAATTAAATTTTCTTGGAGGAAACAAAAAAGAGAAAAATCACAGTAAATAAATAAAATTATGATGAATAACCAAATGGAAATTACAGAACTAAAATTTAAAATAATAATTAAAAAGTTTATTAGATGGTTTTCAATAGTAAAGAGGACAGAGGATAGAATCAATGAACTTTATGACAACTCAATAGAATTTATTCAATCTGAACATACAGAATAGACTTTTTATTTTTTTTATTTTTTTTTTTTTTTGAGACAGTCTCACTTTGTCACCCTAAGTAGAGTGCTGTGGCATTACAGCTCACAGCAACCTCCAACCCCTGGGCTTCAGCTATTCTCTTTCCTCAGCCTCCCAAGTAGCTAGGACTACAGGCGCCTGCCACAATGCCCGGCTATTTTTTGTTATGGTTTGGCTGGGGCTGTGTTTGAACCTGCCACCCTCCGTATATGGGGCTGGCACCCTACTCACTGAGCCACAGGCACCACCCGAGAAAATAGCCTTTAAAAAAATTAAAGAACAGCCACAGGGACCTATGGGACAATAACAAAAGATAGAACATTGGTATCATTAGTGTACCATAAGGAGAGGATAAAAGGATATTTGAAGAATATTTGAAACTAAATATTTGAAGAATTGCTTAAAATATCCCCAATTTGGCAAAAGTTAGGCCTATCAATAAAAGCCAAATGAACTCAGAGCGGCACCTGTGGCTTAGTGCGTCGGGCGCCAGCCCCATATACCAAGGGTGGCAGGTTCAAACTGGCCCCAGCCAAACTGCAACAAAAAATAGCTGGGCATTGTAGTGGACACCTATGGTAGTAGGTAATTGGGAGGCTGAGGCAAGAGAATCGCCTAAGCCTGGGAGTTGGAGGTTGCTGTGAGATGTGACACTATGGCACTCTACCAAGGGTGACAAGGTGAGACTCTGATCACTAAAAAAAAAAAAAATAAAATAAAATAAAAAAGCCAAATGAACTCCCAACAGGATAAACAACAACAAAGAAAGTCCATCTCAAGAAATAACCACAATTAAACTTCTGAAATCTAAAGAGGAAGAAAATTGTGAGGGCAACAAGACAGAAATGATTGACTATGTACAGAAGCACACCCATTTGAATGACAATGTGTTTATCCTATTAAATCAGGGAAGCCAGGAAGAAATGACATATTTTTTAAAGTCTAGAAAAAGTGAACCATCAACCATGAATTTTAGATTCAATGAAATTATCCCTTGGGAATGAGTGGTAATAAAGACATTATCAGATGAAAGAAACTAAAATAATTACTTATTAGCAAACCTACATATAAAGATGGACAAAAGAAATTATTCAAACAGAAAGGAAATGGGAGAAAAAGATTCTTGCAGCATCAGGAGAGAAGAAAAAACAAAGGGAAGAGGAGCATATGGGTAATGCAACAGATCCTCCTCTTCCTCACAAGTTTTATAAATCACATTTGCTAACTGAAACAAAAATTTCACAACACTATTTGATACTTAATACAATGAAATTAAAAAGTGGGTAACGGACCATAAACAGAGGTGAGATTTCCACATTTCAACTCAAATAAAATGACAGTAGACAATAAGTTACATATTTTATTGTCATAAACAGAGCAACCACTGCAAAAACAATACAAAAAATATATTCAATAGTAATAAGCAAATTGAGGTTAAATATTTAAAAATATTCTAGTTACCCACAGGAAGACAAGTAGGTAGAAACAGAAAAGCAAAAATGAAGTAAGTAAAGAAAACTCAAAAAATAAAATGTCAGATTTTTAGCCCTAACATACTAATAATTGCCTAATTGTAAGTAGTTAAATTATATTATTCAAAATATAGTTGGTGGGGAGGGGGGTTGGTCCAATTATATGCTGTTTACAAGAAACTTAAAATTCAGTGACAAGGTTGAAAATAAATTGTAAAAAAGATACATCATGCAAACATTAATAAAAAAAAGCAGGAGTCAGTGGCGATCGTGGGCATCCTGGTCTAGTTCCGGCTCTGAGCAGAACTGGAATGTTTTCAGTTTTACTGCATTCAGTATGATATTGGATGTGAGTTTGTTATAAATGTTCTCTATCAGTCCTAGCCATTGTAATCAGGCAAGAGGAGATCAATGGTACTCAAATGGGGACAGAGGAGGTCAAACTCTCTTTGCGAATGACATGATCTTATACCTAGAATATCCCAGAGACTCAACTACAAAGCTCTTAGAAGTGATCAAAGAATATATTAGCATCTTGGGATGCAAAATCAATGCCCACAAATCAGTAGCCTTCATATATGCCAATAACAGTCAAGTTGAGAATAAAATCAAAAACTATACCTTTTACAGTAGCTCCAAACAAGATGAAATACATGATAATATATCTAACTAAGGATGTGAAAGATCTCTACAAAGATAACTATGAAATTCTGAGGAAAGAAATAGCAGAAGATATTAACAAATGGAAAAAACATACCATGTTCATGGCTGGGAAGAATCAACATCATTAAAGTGTCCATACTACCCAAAGCAATCTACAGATTTAATGCAATCCCCATCAAAGCATTAATGCCATGCTCTGAAGAACTTGAAAAAATAGTACTTTATTTCATATGGAATCAGAAAAAACTCTGAATAGACAATACAATTTTAAGAAATAAAAACAAATATGAAGGTATCACATTATCAGACTTCAGGTTATACTACAAGTCAATAGTGATGAAAACACTATATAGAAAATAGAGACATAGGTCTATAGAATAGAATAGAGAATCTAGAGATGAACCAAGGAGTGAAGGTGAGAGAGTGCGTGCGCGAGCGGTGGGGCTTTCTCCGTAGCCATCGGAGGGAGCCAGAGCGCTTCTCCTGAGAATCATGAATAAACTGGAGGATCAGCAGGACCAGATACCATGAAGAGAAGTTTACAGGCCCTCTATTGCCAACTGTAAAGTCTGGAGGACTTCCCCCCAGGAGTCCAGATTCTGGGGTGACTGCTCGAGAGGTGTAGACAGGACCTGGACTGCAGCTGGACAGTGCTGATTCTACAGCACAGGAGTGAGGAGACGACGGTTGGCTAAGAAGGAATCACGAAGGAGCAGCAGTGCCCTGAGGTGCAGAGCAGCAGCTGTCTTTGGCAATAACAAGGCCCACTCCCAGATATCCCGTAGCCGCTCCTCCTGTTTCCCTGGGCAATCAGATGAGGCCGGTCATCTTCTCAGATGGCAACCACCACAGATCAGACCTGGGACTGAAACACAGGCCCTGTGAGTAAAGGGTTTGCCAGAGGCAGTACTGGCTTGGGTGGAACGTGGGTACTAGAAAATGCACCCCAAGAGCTGGGAAACTCCCAGGATGGGGCTGATCCAAAAGACTACTCTACTGAGCCTAAGATGCACCTGGCCCTCAGGGGATCATCAGCCTATAGACAAAGGAGGCCAATAGGCTACAGCTGACATCTAACCGTGTTGCAAATACAAACCCTTAGGAGTAAAGACAGGGCCTGAGGCACAGGTTCTGGAAACTCAAGTCAGCCTCTCCTCTGCAGAGGAATTCAGCAGGGTCTCTGCAGAGTCAGAAACAAACTCACACAGGGTAGTTCTGTTCAGCCAGTAACATAAATTAAGGGTGGGGCTGGAACTGAGTGAACACCCCCAGACTCCATCAAGTGCCTGAGGTTGACAGACCTCACCACCCCCTACTGGATAGAGGCCAAGAGCAGTGGCTTGGATGAGCAGATACAGACTTCCCTGGGATTTAGGCAGGTGTAAACCTCTGGAGTATCTGCTCACTGCAGACAACTGACTGGGTCACAGCCTTGTGGGGCCAGCAGCAACAGGGTGCGACAGAGCTGCAAGGTGGGGAAGGAGGTATCAACCTTCCCAGACTGATCTATTTGCTGGGTGGCTCCTCCAGATTCCAGGAAGCACAGGAGCAAAACAATCATGGGGCGGAATCAGCGGAAAAACTCCGGTAACAGGAATAACCAGAATAGATCAATCTCCCTCCCCCCCCAAGAAAAGATACGGTAGAGGTAATTGAAGATCCCATTTACAAACAACTGGCTGAGATGTCAGAAATAGAATCCAGAATTTGGATGGCAAACAAGAGTAATAAAATGGAATTAGGAATTCAAGGAGAAATTCAAAAGTTGTCTCAAGAATTTAATGAATTTAAAGACAAAACCGCCAAAGACTTAGACACACTGAAGCAAGAATTTGCAGCCCTCAAAGATCTGAAAAATACAGTAGAATCCCTCAGTAACAGAGTGGAGCAAGCAGAGGAAAGGATCTCTGACATTGAACACAAAGCCTTTGAACACTCCCAAACTCTCAAAGAGGAAGAGAAATGGAAAGCAAAAATGGATCATTCTCTCAGAGACCTCTGGGATAATTCAAAGAAGGCCAACCTCCGAATCATTGGAATTCCTGAAAACGATGAAGTAGCCTCGCTGGGCAAAGAGGCCCTTCTGCATGAAATTATAAAAGAGAATTTTCCAGACATGCCTAGAGATTCGGAAATACAGATAGCAGGCAGCTTCAGGACCCCAGCACGACTTAACCCCAATAAGACATCTCCCAGGCATATCATAATTAACTTCACAAAGGTTAATACTAAGGAGAAAATTCTCAGAGCTGTCAGGCAAAAGAAAGCCATTACATACAAAGGGAAGAATATTAGAACGACTGCAGATCTCTCTGCTTAAACTTTTCAAGCCAGAAGAGGGTGGTCATCGACTTTTAATCTCCTAAAGTAAAATAACTTTCAACCCCGGATCTTGTATCCAGCTAAACTGAGTTTCATTTATGATGGAGAAATTAAATACTTTAACGACATTCTGATGTTGAAGAAATTTGCCATAACCAAACCAGCTCTCCAGGATATTCTCAGACCAATCCTCCATAATGACCAAGCCAATCCTATACCACAAAAGTAAACTCACTCAGAAAATTCTGATCAAACTCCAACTTCCACACTGGCGAAAGGATTAAAAATGTCCACCGGAATTTGAAAAACTCTATACCCAAAATTTCACCAGACTTATCAATATTCTCCATTAATGTGAATGGCTTAAACTGTCCTCTAAAGAGGCATAGGTTGGCTGACTGTATACAAAAACTTAGACCAGATATTTGTTGCATACAAGAGTCACATCTTAACTTAAAAGACAAACACAGACTCAGAGTGAAAAGATGGTCATCCATATTTCAAGCAAATGGTAATCAGAAAAAAGCAGGTGTTGCAATTCTATTTTCAGATGCAATAGGCTTTAAACCAACAAAAGTAAGGGAGGATAAGAATGGTCACTTCATATTTGTTAAGATAATACTCA
>CAUYPK010040092.1:0-47070 GCA_963574355.1 Loris lydekkerianus | reverse complement strand
TCAAAAGCCTTTTCTTTGTCTCTTGAGGCAACCATGTGATTTTTCTTATTGATTCTATTAATATGCTGTGTTTGATAAGTTGATTTAACAATATTGAGGTAGACTAGAAAGTTTGTAGTAATTGGTAGTAAATATCAAAAGCGATAAATGTATAAAATATTTTGTATGCCACTGGTCTTTTCCTGTACATATACAATATATCTCTTAAAGATTTGACACTGTTTTTCCCAATTTCCCCCAGAAATATACATTGTTTGGTCAGTACCTGGTTCAGTGGGTTGGGTGCTGGACCCATATGCTGAAGGGAGTGTGTTTCAAGTCAGCCTCAGCCAAAGTGCAACGAAAATATAGCCAAGTTGATCAACTGAGTGCAGATTTTGGAGACAAACCTGAGCTATAGAAAACATCCTCAGACCTGATCTCATACATGGTTTCTACTTTAATAGAAAAGGTAGCAAAGCCTTGTGGCACTTTCATGTAGTTCAACGTACTCCAGAGGATAAGGCAGGAGGATCCTTTAAATCAAAAACTTGGATATTGTTGTGTGCTAGTTTGAGGCTATGACACTTTAGACTGGGCAAAAGAAGAAGATTATGTCCCATGAAACACAAGAGTGTCAAAGAAAATAAAATATTTAAAAATTTATCTAACAAAAGACATGAAAGATCTCCATAAAAAGAACTATGAAACTCTAAGAAAAGAAATAGCTGGAAATGTTAACAAATGGAAAAACATACCATACATTCCCAGTAGTGTATTTTTGAAGCTGCTTCAATTACCTGGGGGGGTCCTCCTCATAAAATACTCACCCAGACCTCTGTATTTCTTATAAATATTTTCATTGTATTGACACAAACACAGAGCATAATGGGAGAAAAATTTAAATATTGTGGCCTTCCCCCCTCCCCTTATGACTCTCTAAATTCAACCAGCTTCCTTGCCAAACTTGTCTAGATAATGACCTCTTATTGTTCTGATGACAGCTATGGAAATAGTCATTTGTGCATATATCAGATTTCTGCTGCTGTGGATTATGTTCATATTGGAACTGGCTATGCATGGACCATTGTTTCTGAAGCAATTTAACATGCATCTGAGGTATAAACAGTGTGTGTGCATGTTGCAAATATAGATGGATTGAGAAAGTATCATAGTGATTTCTAATCAGTGGGCGGTAAATGTGGGTGGACCTAGAATTATTGCAAGCCATCAGAAAATTTATGTGCACACTGTGCCTTATGAAATAATCTGCACGAATGCATGTGTATCTCGTACTGTTTTTATAGTACCAAAGGCTTGAGATAAATAAAATGCAAGTTTATCTAAATTATCCTGAATTGTTACTGGCTTTTCCTTATTATGGGTCTCCTTAGATTGCAAATGCTGATGTACAGCATGAAGTCTAGGGACTTACTTGACAGTGAGGTAGAAGGTCTTATACTCAGAAAGTATGAAAAGAAACAAGTGATATATTATTAGAGATGTGTATCTCTAGGTGTTGACATCATGACAAATCTCTTTCCTTACCAATTCAGAGAATCTGTGTATGTGTGTATAACATTTTATTTGAACACAAAGTTCTAATAAAACTTATAAAACTACCTCAAGTATTTAAAACCACATCTTCTTAGGAGTAACTAAGTATTAAAAGTACTAAAAAAGGTAATACATTTTCCCCATGCTCAAGATGTTTATGGTACATTAGAAAAAATACATGTAGAACTAAATAAATGATTCTGACTGTGCTATGTGAGTCCGGGAGGTGAGAGTATTAAACTCACGTTTGAGGTCAGCCTCAAAGAAGGCAGAGAAGGTCAGTGAGGGTAAATGGCAGCATGAGTTCCATTGCAAAAGTCACAAGGCACATTTAGGAAATGATAAACTGTCTGACGTGACCAAAGGATACAGACTGCCAATAAAAGTACGAGCACACAAACTCATATTCTTGACTGATTTTTGACAAAGGTGCAGAAAAAATTTGATGGAGAAAGAATTGCCTTTTCTACCAATGGTGCTTGAGTAATTAGTATCCACAGGGGGATTAAAAAAAATGTTGATGCAAGAATGGAGAAGCAAGAATCCAATGTACTTAATTCTAAGATAAAGGCAGTAGATGGTCTACTACAAGGTGAGGGGCAGCAGAATGAGCAAGTGGGGAGAGGAGAGGATGGCGGGGTTGGGGGTCACGGTGTAGGGCACACCTCACAATTGTAAGAGGGACTTTACCTAATAAATGCAATCAGTGTAACCTCATTCTTTCTATCCTTAATGAATCCCAGACAATAAAATTAAAAAAAAAAAAAACAACTTACGTAAACCTTATACTTTAGTAAAAATTACCTCAAAATTGATAATGTACTTAAACATACATGTAAAATTATAAAACTTATAAAAAATATATAGGAGAAAATTTTGGGAACTTAGTGTTAGGTGAAGAGTTCTTAGATTTGACACCAAATGCCATCAATAAAAAGCAAAATTATAAGCTGGCCTCATCAAAACTAAAAATTTTTACTTTTTAAAAAGCCTGCAAAGAGCATAAAAAGTATTGAATGGCAAATGGTTTTGCAAACCTCGTAACTGACGAAGAACTAGTATCCAGAATATATAAAGAATTCTCAACTCAACCGTGAAAATGAAAACTATTCAATAAGAAAATGGTCAAAGACAGGAAGACACATTCACAGAAGAGGACGTATAGATGGTAATTAAGCTTATGAAAAGCAGTTCAGCATCATTAATCATTTGGTAGATGCAGATTAAAACCACAGTAAAAGACCACTTTATACCTATCAAAAGAAGTAAAATGAAAAATAATGATAATATCAAATGCTGGACAGACCGTAGAGAAGCAGGACCATGTGTGCATTGCTGCCAAGGTGTGAGATGGCATAGCTTTTCTGGAAAAGAGTTTCATAGTTTTCTGTAAAACTAAATATGCATCTAGCTTATACTCTAGAAATAATACTCTAAGACATTTGTCCTTAAGGAGTTACAATTTATACTCACACAAAAACCTAACATCGGTGTTTATAGTAGCTTTTATTCCCTATATCCCAAAGTTGGAAACCAGTCAGATGTCTTTTTTTTTCTTTGAGACAGAGTCTCACTATGTCACCCTTGGTAGAGTGCTGTGGCATCACAGCTAGCAGCAACCTCAAACTCTTGGGCTTAAGCAATTCTCTTGCTTCAGTCTCCCAAGTAGCTGTGACTACAGGCACCCGCCACAATGCCTGGCTATTTTTTGGTTGTAGTTGTCATTGTTGTTTGGCAGGCCCCGCTGGGTTTGAACACGCCAGCTCTGGTGTATGTGGTGGCACCCTAGCTGCTGAGCTACAAGCACTGAGCCCAGGTGTCTTTTAATAGATGAATAGTTAGACAAACCGTGGTGCCTCCATACAATGGAATGGTACTCAGCAATGAAAAGGAACAAACAATTATTACATACAGCTACAATTCTAATGAATCATAGTGAGTGAAAAGAAGCCAATCTAAAAAGGTTAAAAACTGCATGATTCCATTTAATAGTATAATTTGAATTGACAAAATTATAGGAATGGAGAATATATTAGTGTTTGCCAGGGGTTAGAGAGGGGAGAGGTGTCTGTGGCTGTCAGAGGGGAGCCCCAGTAATCCTTGTGATGGTGCTGTTCTGTGTCTTGACTGTGGTGGCAGTGACACATGTCTATGTGAGGTCTGACAATTAAGTTTGTGAATGCATCCTAGAAAAAGTGCTACATACCCTATTCCTGAATAGCTATGACCCCATTCACTATGGTCACCTTTGAAGTCCTCCCCTTGGGAAGCTATGGACCAATGCTAGTGCCTACTCCACCCTTCAAAGCAATTTTGGAGCTCTTTTTCTGGAATGACCATCCGAACTGTCATCATATTACCCTTGATATCCTGAATGCCCTCAAAATGTCTTCCTTTCAATATTTTCTTTGTCTTCTGGTAAAGATAAAAAGTAACTGGGGGCCAGATTAGGTAAGTAAGGGGGATGTTCTAATCCAGTTATTTGTTTGCTGGCTAAAAACTCCCTCGTGGACAGTGCCATGTAAGCTGGTGGATTGTCATGACGCAAGAGCCATGAGTTTTTGGTGAAAAGTTCAAGTTGTTTTTGTCTAATACTTCCACTTACACAGCCTTTTCAGCACTTCTAAATAGTAATCTTGGTTAAATTTTTGTCTAATTGGTACAAATTCAGAATGAACAATCCCTTTGACATCAGAAAATGTTAGCAGCATCATTTGACTCTTGATTTGGACTGATGGAACTTTTTTGTTCTTGAATTATCCAACTTCCATTGTGCACTTTGACACCGTGCTTCAGGGTTATATTGACACCCCCATGTTTCATCAGCAGTGATAACAGAGCCCAAAACATCATCTTGCCTCCCCAAAATGTCTTGACAGACTTCAACTCTCCTTTGCTTTTGTTCAGAGGCCAGGTCCTTCAGGCCCAGTTTTATACACATCTTTCTCATACCAAGGTTTCAGTTAAGATTTTCCAGACTGTTTCTCTATTGATGTTTACTTGGTCTGTCATACTTCTCTCGGTCAGCTGACAATTGTTACTCACGATTCGGCTGATTTTTACAATGTTTTCATCTGTTCTGCTGTTACTGGCTGCCTTGACCTCTCTTCATCAGTGATGCTTTCCCTCCCCTCAGAAAAATACATTTCATCCATTTGTACACTGCCATTTTCTTAATGGCATTATTCCCATAAACTTGGGCTAACATGTCTCTGATTTCACATCCACTCTTACTAAGTTTAACAAGAAATTTAGTGTTTGTTCATTGCTCTAATCCAAGCTCTGACATTCTCCCAGTGGCACACAGAAACACCTGACAGCAATGATTGCCTCTCAGCAAGACACTGTCAAAAGTTGATATGAACACAGCTGTGAGACAGTGCTAGACTGAGGCTATGAAATCTTACTGAGCTATTTAAGCTGTGCTGCCCATGTAAGGACATAGTGGCAAATTTGTGAACTTAATTGTCAGACCTAAAAAAATGCACAGAGCCAACACACACACACAAACACACAGTGTGCATATTAAACTGGTGAAATCTAAATGAGGTAAGTGGATTGTATCAACGTCACTTTCCTGGTTGTGATATTGTAGTTATGCTGGATGTTACCATTAGAGGAAAGAGGTCAGAGGATATTTGAATTCTCTCTGTGTTATTTGTTACAATTGTGTGACTCTTTAATTATCTCAAAATAAAATGAGAAATAAAGAGTATGAGGATACTATTTCTCCAAGAGACAACTCAGGGAAATTACTGAGTCAAGTTTTAGGTGCTATGAATGCCATGTTTAAGTTGTTGAACTTTATATATTAGGCAGTAAGAAATCATTGACGAAACATTTTGGCCGAAGAATAAAAAATATGAGCCATTTTTAAAAAACGCCTTAGGCAGAAATGTGAAAGATTTAATAAAAAAAACCCCACAAGACATGGGGTAAACGTCCAGCTACTGTTACGGCCAACGTGACAAGGATCTCAAACAGAAAAGCAGCGATGGAACAGAAAGGAGGTGGAAGCTTTCAGAGGTTGCACATGTAGGACTGTCCAAACTTGGTGATGGGTTGGAAATGTGAGTAAGGAAGAGGGAGGTGTCATTAGCCCGAGTCTCCTGAGATGGCAAACAGTAGAGGAGAGCCTGGTTTAAAAGTGCCTTGGAGGCAGTCACCCAGGTGGGAGTGCAGATCAAAAGCTTGAGAGAGAAGGACAGGCTTGTGGAATGCATTCTGTTGCAACCTACATATATATAGGAGGTCAATGGGAATGTAGGGTACCTGAGATCATTTTGAGAATGTGCATATTCAGTGGAGATGACGGTAGATGGTGGGACTTCAGCAAACAATAATATTTTCAGAGGAACAATGGCAATGAAAGAAAATGTGTTGTTAAGAGTAAAATGGAAAAGAATGAAGAAGAGAACAACTCTAGAGGCAAAAGGGAGGATTCACAAGAGGGTGCAGTCAGTAGCGGGAGGTGTGTCACTGGTGAGGAGAGGAGCGGGTGAGGCGCTTCGGATTGAGCAGTTAGGAGTCTGTTGATGTCGCTTGAATAAAGCACTATCAATAAAGTTCAGAATCCACATTGCAATGGATTAAAGGGCAGAAAGGGAGAGATGAAGTGAGAGCAGGTTGTGCGAGTTAATTTTGTACAAGTTTGAAGGTGACCAAGAGAGAAAAGCTGAGCTGAGGAATTCCCTATTAGGTTGGAAAGATCCTGTCTGAGTAGAAGATCCAGTCCATGAGACAACCTTAAGAAAAGGAGAGGAAATAGTCAGCTGAGCAAGGTACAGATGGGGAAAGATGGAGTCAAGAGAAGAAACGCAGGGGTTGGCAGTATAAAGATGTTAGGGAACTGGATGTTCAAATTGGACATTAAAGATGAATTAGAGAGCTATTTATGATACACAAAAACTTTAATTTGTATTTTGTCTTTACTTTTTCTGTTTTTCAAAAGGGATTTTCTGAGACTTACTGTTATACACAAAGTAGCTTATGATAAAAATTATGCAAGGGAAATCAGGTAGAGGAGATGAAGGTTAGAGAAAATAAGATGAAGTCAGGGCTAGTTTACTATGCAAAACAAGTCTTGTGCTCTTGCTGGAGGTTAGCCACAATTTGAAAATTGGTTTGTAAGAGCTTTGAAAGCAGTATCTGTATTTTCCAGTGCCCATAGCATCTAGGACAGTGATCAGCAAACCGTGACTATTTGGGGAAATATCCTTCCTTTATGGAATAAAGCTGCCAATTATTGCAAATTCTCCATATTTGGTTATTAAGCTGAAAAATGGTAAGAAAAATACAAAATGCCTGGACAAGAGATGAATCATACTTACAATTTCATTGTAAGTGGGGTCTGTACATTTTGGAACAGATTTTGTTTTCCTCCTACAAACTTCACTGGGATATGGTAAAAGATAAAATTCAACATGTGCACTGGGCGCAGAGCCATCTGGGAGATGCTGCAAAGGAAAACGGTTATAAATATTAATGAGTGTTGCCATCAAAGAAAACAAATACATAACTACTAAATATCCAGACCAAAGGCAGGATCAGGATTTATTACAGTCACTCTGTTCCCTAGAATATAAGAGAAAATAAAAAGAAATACATCATTGCTCAAAAATAATCCCAAACTACAGTTTAGAAGAGTAAAACTGTCCATCTTGAATTAAGTGTTGTGTCAGAGAACTCTATTTAAAAGTCCATCACATATCATTTACTTTAATTTTTTTTACAGTAAAAGCTAAATTTGCATGGTCTAGAGATTAATATTAACTGCAAGCAGAGAGAGGAATTCAATGCCTCAGGATGCTGTACACCCCTTGAAAATCAAAAAATTTAAACTTAACATGTAAGATGAGATGTAATATTTAATCGTATGTATATTTTATCAATGCAGTTTTTCAAGCAAAATTTAATTAAAATATTGATTAGACCTATGACTTTAATAGTTACATTTTAAAATAATTATAACAATTTTATTATCAAAATTACTCTCCATTATATTGATTAATCTTTTTAAACTTGTGTTTTATGGAGCTCCAAAAGTTGGTTATGGAGCTGCCTGAATAGTGGTCAAACGGGGGGGGTATCCAGAAACTCCCCACCTCCCCTTAAATTCTTCCCTCTCAAAGCTCCCCCATTCTGGCTTCAGAGATTTTCCCCTTCTTTTTCTTCATTCCTTTAAATCTATTACGGATATTTTAATTTTTTAATATATCATTTGAAGAATGACTCCACTGTTTCAAAAATTGGAAGCCTTCATGCTTGAAAGAAATGGATTCTCTCTTTGTGATCTTGACCAAATAAAGAATAAATGGTACTAAAACTCCAATATCTGGTGAGATAAAATGAGAAATGTTTGTAAAATTTATATTTAAAGAAGTTGATATAAATGTCAAATGAGGAATTATGTGCTTATTTTGTCTACTACATGCTAACTATCAAATCAGTAATTTTCAGCAATACATTTTAATGCTTTTAAACGTGGTGCTATTCACATGTGAGATTCTGTGCCATTCCAGTCCTATTGCCTTTAATTATTTATCTACATATTGTAAGACTAATTTTTCTTCACTTATAATTTCCATGGTAAGAATTAGATCATTAGAGAATTTTGGCTCTTTGTTAATATTACTGCTGACAAATTCATCTGGACACACTCACACGTCGAGATGCTAAGGATGAAAACTGCTGCTTTTGATGGAGCTCTAGGACAGCCAATAGTCCTATCTGATATCCTCCCCTAGGAGCGGGAGTTCTGAAATTATCAATGGCATTATGGAATTTTCAATGACACAGACTTTGGGGACTTTGTTTTGTGAGAAGAATAGTGTTGCAAATTGGGGAATTAGAAAGCACTCCAACAGTTTGTTGAGTTGGCTAAAACAGAAGATGGGCAGAGTGAGTGAGCTAGAAGTGCTGGACTTGGCTTGGTTAAAGTAGAAGAAGGGGTTTAAAGGTTTAGGAGGGGTGGAATGTTATAGTGGATTTGTTGTTTAAGACCTAATCACCCACACTGGAAACATTTCGAAGACATGTTTGTTTTTTTTTATCAACATTGAGAAAAATAAATTTAGGAGAGGAGCCCTGGTGTGCTTGAAGATCTCTGTTATTGCTTTTCTCTGTAGGTCAGATCTTACAGTGAGCGCTGCTGAATTGGAAAACCTACATGCAGTGGGAGTCATTGGACCTTAAGTGGCAGGGTCAAGGGCTTGGTAGACATGGTTACCATAATAGACAGCAACATCCAGGCAGCAATCAGAATGGTCTGACTCCTGCACACCTATGGCATAGAATAGCTGATTGTGGTGTTCCTAAAAGTGAAACATATTGGAAGCCTCCTAAATTCTTACTTGATTTTTGTAAGCAAAAAATTTCTAGGTACAGTGAACAATAGTCTAACATGTATCATAAAAACAGAGAGGCACAGTTCCTCAATCAGTTCCCAGACCTGAGTCAGTTCACAGATCCAGAGCTCCTTGAATGAAGAGAAGGCTGGGTCCTCTTGAGCAAAGACCATTGTGTACTATGCTGCCCAAAATGTATATTGTTACTCTTTCTCCAACTATGGGTTTCTACCAGGGTAACTGTGCATTGGTTTAAAGGGAATAATCAGACCTTTTGGGAACTATTGGACACTAGCTCTGAACTAACACTGATTTCAGGAGAACCAAAATGTCACTATGGTCCACTGGTCAGAGTAGAGGCTTATAGAAGTCAGGTGGTCAGTAGGGTTTTAACTCAGACCTGAGTCATATGGGGGCCTTGTGGGTTCAGCCATTCTGTGATTATTTCCTCTGTCCTGGAACTATAATGGGAATAGATCCCCCTGGCATCCTCACATTGGTTTCCTGATCTGTGCAATAAGGGGTATTGTTGTGGAAATGATGAAGTCACCAGATCTGCCTCTACCTAGAAAAATAGTAAACCAAAAGCAAATATCATACTCCTGGAGGGATTTCAAAGATTAGTGCAACTATTAAGGACTTGTATGATACATGGGTGGTGAACTCCACCACATTCCTGTTCCATTTGCCAAACTGATCTTGGAGAATGATAGTAGATCACCCTAAGTTTAACCAAGTGGTAACACCAATTGCAACTGTTATACCAGATGTGGTTTCATCGCTTGAGCCAATGAGCTTATCTTCTGGTAGCTGGTATACAGCTATTAATTTGGCAGGTACTTCTTTGTCTCAACACCTGTTAACAGAGACCATGAGAAACAGTTTGCTTTTAGCTGGCAAGACCAGCAATGCAAGTTCATTGTCTTTCATTGGAGGTACAGCAGCTCTTCAGCCCTATGGATTGTAATTTAGTTCACATGGACGTGTGTATCACCTTTTCTTTCCACAAGATATGTGTGTCACATTGGTCCATCGCATTGATGGCATTACGCTAATTGGATCTAATAGCAGGAAGTAACAACTGCTCCTGAGTTATACGTAAGATTTGCATGTCAGGAGGAGGGAAATAGATCTGACAAAAATTCAGGGGCTTTCTCCCTCAGTGAAATAAATAGGGGTCCATTGGTGTGGGGCATGTCAGGATATCCCTTCTAAGATAAAGGATAAGTTGTTGCATCTGACTGTCCGACTAACCATGAAAGAGGTATAGTGCCTGATGAGCCTGTCTAGATTTGGAGGCAGCATAATTCTCGCTTAGGTGTGTTACTTTGGACCATTTACTGAGTGACCTGAGAAGTTGCTTGTTTTGAGTGGGCCTCGGAACAAGAGTAGGCTCTGCAACCGATGTAGCTGCTGTTAAAGCTGCAGTATCACTTGGTACATGTGATCTAGCAGATCCAGTGGTGCTTAAAGTGTCAGTGGCAGAAAACATGCTGTTTGATGCCTTTGACAGTCCCTATGCTTAATTGCAACACTGGTACTTAAGACTTTGGAGTAGAGCCCTGCCATCTTATACAGATACATGTCTCCTTTTGAGAACTAGCTCTTGGCTTGCCACTAGGCCTTAGTAGAGACTGAACACTTGACCATGGGCTATAATGTTGTCATGTGCTTGAGCTGCCCATCACAGGTTAGATGTTATCTCACCCACCAAGCTACGAAACTGAATATGCCAACTGGTATACACATGATCAGGCCTGAACAGGCCTTGATGACACAACAAGTTACATGAAGAAGTGGGCCCAGTGCCCACAGTTACCACTTTCTTCTCTATTCCAGCCTGCACTTATGGTCTTATGGATCCTACAATTGGTTGACAGAGGAAGAGAAGCTGAGGCCTGATTTTCAGGTGGTTCTGTGCAGTATGCTGGCACCTCCTGAAAGTGGACAGCTGTAGCACTGCAGCCCCTCTCTGGGTCATCCCTGGACAATGGCAAAGGAAAGTCCTCCCAGTGGGCACAACTTCAAGATGTGCACCTGCTCATTCACTTTTCTTGGAAGGAGAAATGGCCAGATGTGCAATTATACACTAATTCATGAACTGTGGCCAATGGATGATCAGGGACTTGGAAAGAACATGACTGGAAAATTAATGACAAGGAAATTTGAGAGGAGGTATGAGGATAGATCTCTTTAAATAGGCAAAAATCATGAAGATATTTGTATTCTATGTGAATGCTCATCAAAGGACGACCTCAGCAAAAGAGGATTTTAATAGTGAAGTGGATAGGATGACCCATTCTGTGGATATTTGTCAGCCTCCTTCCCCTGCCACTCCTGTCATCACCTAATGGGTATATCAATAAAGTGGCCATGGTGGTAGGATGGAGGGTTTGCCTGGGCTCAGCAACATGGACTTTCATTTAACAAGGCTGATGTGGCTATGGCCACTGTTGAGTGCCCAATATGCCAGAGGAAGAGATGGACACAGAGTCCTGAGATGGCACCACTCCCCAGGCCAGGCAGCTACCTAGGGGCAGGTTGATTACACTGGACTTCCATTACGAAAGAGCAAGTGTTTTGTTTTTACTGGAATAGGTCCTCTGAATACAGATTTTCCTTTCTCGTGCAATGTTTCTGCTGAAACTACCCTCCATTCTCCATTACAGAATGCCTTCTTCACCATGAGGGTATTCTATATGCAGCCATTACTTAGGGTCCAGAAACTCAGTTCACAGCCAAAGAAGCACGGCTGTGGCCCATGTTTATGGGATTCACTGGTCATACCATGTTTCCCACTACCCTGAAGCAGCTGGCTTCCATTAAATGGTGACATGGCCTTTGAAGACTTAGTTACAGTGCCAGCTAGGTGGTAATACCTTGCTGGGCTGGAGCAAGGTTCTTCAGAAGGCTGTGTGTGCTCTGAATCAGCCTCCTATATATGTAGTGCTGTTTCTCCTGTAGCTGGGATCCACAGGCGCAGGAATCGAGAGGTGAAAATGGAACCACTCCCTATTGTGCCCAGTGACTCACTAGCCAATCTTTGTTTCCTATTCTCACATCCGTATACTCTACTGCGCTAGAGATCTTTTGTTAAATACTACATAATACTACTTATTTTCCCCAGTGCCTCCTCCGTCCTTGATTTCCCAAACCAACTATGTACCAAAAACAAACTTCTCCTTTCTCTCTCTGTCTTTTTTTGCCTCACTTCCTCTGCCACCACAGATCTTTCACATATCATAACTGGATTTTAATTACTTTTTAATCTTTAGTCTTCCTATCTCTTTCCTTCCTTCATTCTGTGTATCACAGGTGTATTCAACCTTCCCATAAGACTGCTTTGATTATGTCACGTTCCTTCTCAAAACATTCCAGGATTCCCCACTGCCTGAAGAATAAATTCCAAATTATAAAAGAGGAAAAAAATCATTTTTATACAAGCTTTCATCAGCAACAAAGTTTGGGATCCTATTTTCGAGTCAGTGTCTTCGACAAGGTCCTTGAAAATCTGGGGATTTTTAGAATGAAAAAACAGCATAGGTTTCCACTGAAGTCAGGGGTACATCAGATGTGAGCAGCAGGCTTAGTGTGTCCTTAACAACTTCAAATGCAGACGTTGATTTCTCAAGGCTTGAAGAGAATCTTCCCTCCCACGCCCACTCCAATGTAGCTGTCTTATCATTATCAAGTATTTTTTCTTCTTCCTGTCATCATATCCTGTTCCTTAAAGGTCTCAGATAATTTATTAAAGAAATCACTAGCTTCTTCATCAATACTTCTCATTTCACCCTGTGCCCTTATGTTTATGCAAATGAAATTTGACTTTAAAATGATTAAACAGCCCCCACTTGTCTAAATGTCTTACTCCGAGATGTTTTTGCCCTAGCTGCAGTTTAGACCTTCTCAAACACTTAACACTGCCTGAGGAATCCTAAAGCTAGCGGAGTCTGACCCAGTCTAAACAACGAGGAGTTTCCTGGTGTCATTGGGAGGACTTCTTGTTCATGGTGGATTAAAGTGACAATGCTCTACTCTTTGCTTCTAGAATGCTGGGCAATGTTTTTACTGTGCTCAGAAGGTTATGTGAAGTCATCTAAATTTAATTTTTGTTGCTGGTACCAACTCTGAATTCTGAGAGACTGGAAATACTGGCAAAGAAAGATCTTGTTGTTGCATATCTTTCCCCCTTCCATCTCACAGTTCCTCTGGGCTTGGCTTCAGTGGTTACTCACTACCCTAACCCCACCCAGATCCTCCTTTCTCAGCTATCATTATGTTCCTGAAACTCTAAAATTTTAAAATCCTCACTTGAAATTGGGCTTACGTTCACCTTCTCCTTCACTTTCACAGCCGTGCCTTCCCTTCACACTATTTCTTTCTTTTATAGCAATCTGCTCCTCAACACAGAGCTTGGTAGACCGTAGATACTAAGTAAATAGTTACCAAATGACTGAATAAATGAAGTATTTATTCAAAATGTGATCCCTCTTTGAATGTGCTCCATTGTTATTTGTTGAATCATTGCTTAAAATGGAACATAAAAGCTAAGATGTCATTGAAGTAGTTTCTCTGATCTATTGAAATATATCTTATTGTAATACCGAGCATTAAAAAGATTCATTGCATGGTAAAGGGGACATATTTTGTTTTCTATTTCCAAGCTTTGTCCCAGCTGTTCACCCTACATAATTAGCCATTTGAAGACATGTGTGGGAGAGACTTGACTTTCTCCTGCACATTTAGGGTTTGTGGCAGACCAGGAGTAATTAATTATGTCCTAGTCTGCCAGGTCTACCAGAAGTAATTGTAACAAAAAAGTCTGCTTGTTACGTCTACTATTTTATTGCCACACTTTTAAAACTTTGGTCTTATCCTGTCTCTTAGATCATATTAAACATTACGTGCTTGTTACCTTCTCACCCCTTTCCACCCCCAACTGGAGCCAAAGTATATCTGCAACATCTTTATTTGTCCTTAGTCTCAGCATGAGCACCTGGTCACCATCCTCCTCCCTTTCACCTTCAGGCTTGATTTCTCTTTGGTATGCCGCTTCCTTGAAATTTTGTATACCCCCCTGTGAAATTCCTCATCCACTCTCTGGATTTCTCCCCCTAACCTCCCTAAAAACTCCTGATCAATGAGCCCAAGAGTTATTTAAATCTTCTTCTAGGAGCTGATGATGACCTGAGCATTTCTCGAGGACCTTATAGATAGGAAATTGTGAGCTGAAGTTACATTTTTGTGCTATATTTCTGTGTCCTCTCTCATATCTGTACCACTCTGCCTCTCTTTTGTGGAGTACAAGGAAGAAACAAAAAGAAACAGGCACCTCCTTTGTAGTGATGTTACCGACTAAGGTATTCACAATCTATTGTTGAGGTGTCTTACGGTGACCTCTAGGTGGGGTGGGGGTTGTATTTACGTTAGCACCAAACATTTCCTACAGAAGGAGTCAATATATCTTCTATATGAGGGTGACTATTCTGTCAATTATATGTAAATGCTCTTGTTTACACAATTTTAATATTTTAAAAGCATCAAGGCATTTATAGTAGTTTTGCAACATTATTTTATATTTCTTAAATTGCCACTCCAGTATTTTTTGAGATGGGGATTTTGCTCTGCTGCCTAGGCTGACCTTGAACTCCTGGGCTCAAGTAATTCTGTCATCACAGCCTCCTGAGTAGCTGAGACTGCTAGCATATGCCACTGTGCCTAATTAAATTAGCAGATATTAAAAAGATTTTAATGACAACTAATAACTCATTTTTCTTTAACTTGGAAAATGGGTCTCACTACTTGAAAAGTCTAGAAATGAAGGCCTTAGGATATTCTTATAATTCACAAGTAAAAAGACTTTTTTATCAACTGAAGAGTAAAATATAGGGGATCTCAGCTTGGTTGTTATTTTATGTTGTAAAACTTAAAATATATGAATGTATATTAGCCATTGTTCACAATGCTGGCCTGTAACTGGTATTGTCTTAGTTGTATGAATAATTAAATATACTAATTTTCTGCCTTTATTTCTTGCCCCAGATTGCATATAGCATTTCAAATGGTTTTCAATGCTAGTATTATTGTTATTAGGGCTAAAAAATAAAAACGTTTAAAAACACAACAAAGGGCGGCGCCTTTGGCTCACAGGAGTAGGGCACCAGCCCCATATATCAGAGGTGGTGGGTTCAAACCCAGCCTCAGCCAAAAACTGCAAAACAAACAAACAAACAAAAAAACTCTACCAATTTATTAAAACCAAAACAAACAAACAAACAAACAACCCCCCCCAAGTAAACAGTAGTACAATTTTTACTACTTATAAAGTAAATGAAACCATCTAACACTGTTGGGTATGCCAGCAACCCTTCAGTATTTTTGTATGAATGTATGAGGAAGTATTTTTTGCATTAATAGTAATAATTATAATAAAAGCTACCACATAACAAATATTTAGGATAATTCTACTCAGTACATTGAAGAGGTTTTCTACAAAATCTATGTTCTTAACCCCTACTCTATATTGTCTCTAGAAAGAGAGACAAAGAATTAAGAGCACTTCTAGATCGAGTTTTATTGGGAATATAATGAAGAAACAGACATAGTTTAAAAATATCAGACATTGAAAACTTCTGTAGATTAATCCAAAGCTAAATTGTATTTAATAGGTTATTTATTATCTTTTCAATGAATAATTTATGAGAATTTTGCATCTTTTTTTAACTTAAATGTCTCCAATCATAGAATAATATAAGCTTTAGTAGAAAATCAACTGATAGTGATTAAAATATGATGGAACTATCCAAACTGAGGTCTATGCCAGAAACAAAAACAACATAATAGAGGACAATAACTGATCTAGTGCATGGTGGGGGATGGGGGAAGGGGGAAGCAGAGGGAGGGAATGAGGAAAAGGTGTGGGGGGCTCATGATATGTGATACACCTTTTGGGGGTGGGACACAATTGTAAGAGGAACTTTACCTAACAAATGGAACCAATGTAACCTGGTTCTTTGTACCCTCAATAAATCCCCAACAATATAATAATAATAATAATAATAATAATAATAATGCATTTTCTCATGTATGTGCCTGTCAAATTGCAATTTTTAAATTTATGCTAGACATCATGAAAAGGGTTTCTTTATAAAATGATAGTATACAAAAGTACAGAAATGCAATTAAAGCACTTGTAATACAGTTGTCATGTGCTTCATTTAAATGGTGGAATGGATAATGACTGAGAAGTGATGTCAGCAACATGGTGAAATTGAAGGCTCATATCCCATTACAACAACAAAAGTCCTTTAACCTACCTACAGATGAAAGTCTCCTTATGGGAGCCTTAGGATTCAAGTAGGATTATAAAACCTTAGTGGGCTTACTGGCCTCTGCCTCTTAGCAGATCTTGGAGGGGACTCAGCTCCAACTTGTCTACTGTATCCAGGGAACTATCTTGTTTGGGGGCCTGTTGGGAGACACACCCATCTGAGCCACCAAGAAAGACTTGCCAACCTCTGTGCCATAGCAAATCTTAAAAGATTACAGTCTCAGTTCCAACTCCTCTTACTGAAGTCAGGAACTTATCCCACAGGCACAGAAATCTTCTAGGGGACTCACCCATCTGAGCTACTGGGAGAGGCTTGCCAACCTTTATTCCACAGCTAACCCTGAAGGAGCCCTTCTTTGGCTCCAGCCCTTCTCTACTATAAACTGGCAATAATCCCATCCATGTAGAGAACTGCTGTGAGACAGCCAGTTTGAGACACCAGGACAGGCTTTCCAGCCACTGTCCCACAGGAGAGCCAGAACATATCTCATCATGTAGTCAATAGATCTGCCACACAGGGGAGTTTAATGACCTTAAAGCTTATCCTCAGACTTAACAGGGAACAGGAAGATGCAAGAAAGGAAGAAAGAAATCATGTATCTACCAAAACAGACAAACAAAACCATGAAACAGTGAACATAATGGGTAATTATATTTTCTTACCCATCAATAATTACCTTGAATATGAGTAATTAAGTTCTCTAATAAGACACAGAGAAGAAATGGATCACACACACACACACACAAAATAGCCAACTATATATTGACTACAAAAGACTCATTTGACTCACTTCACTTTTAAGGACACACAGCTTGAAAGTGAAGGGATGAAAAAAGATTTTCCATGAAAATGGTAACAGACAAACAACAAAAATCAGGGGTAGTGATAATTATGTCAGACAAAATAGACTTTAAATAAAAATTGTAAAAAAGAGATAAAGAAGGACATTGCTTAATGATAAAAAAGTTGATTCATCAAGAGAATGTAACAATTATATGTATGTATGTTCCCAACAGTAGAACATCTAAATACATGTCAAACATTAAAGGATATGAAGAAAGAGATCGATTGCAGTACAATAATAATGGTGGACTTCAATGTACTACTTTCAATAGTGGACAGATCATCCAGACAGAAAATTAATAAACACTGGACTTAAAAACACCTTAGGCCAAAAGGACCTAATAGGCATATACAGAACATTCCATCTAACAGAAACATAATACACATTTTTCTTAAGTACACACAAAACATTCTCCAGGATAAACCACATGTTAGGCCATAAAACAAGCCTTAACAAATTTAAGAAGATTGAAATCATATCAAGTACCTTTTCTGACTGCAATGATATGAAACTAGAAACTGTAACAGAATACTGGAAAATTCTCAAATACATGGAAATTAAACAACATGGTCCTGAATAATGAATGGGTCAATGAAGAAATTAAAAGGAAAAAAAAATCTTGACATAAAAAGAAAAATGGGAACAGACCATACCAAAATTTGGGGGATGCAGAAAAAACAGTTCTAAGAGGAAAGTTTATGGCAATAAATGTCAACATCTTCAAATAAGAAGAAAAATCGCAAATAGCGTATGTCTCAAGGTAGTAGAAGAAGCAAAAAGAAAAGAAAACAAAACAAAACAAAAACTAAGCTCAGTGTTAGCAAAAGATTTCCAATAAAGATTAGAGCAGAAATAAATAAAAGACTAGAAGAACAATACAAAGATTAAAAAAAACAGAGATTTTTTTTGAAAAGATAAGCAACATAGTAGAACTTGTAGCTTGACTAAAAAACTCAAAAATGGGAAATGAAAGAAGAGATATTGCAGCTGACACTACAGAAATACAAAAAATCATAAGAGGCTATTATGAATTACCATGTGCCAAAAATTGAATCACCTAGAAGAAATGGTTGAGTTTCCAGGCACATACAACCTCTGAATTGTGAAGAAATAGAAAATCTGAACCAACCAATAATGAGAGAATTTGTTGAAGCAGTAACAAAAGGTCTCCCATCAAAGAAAAGCCCAGGACCTGATGTCTTCACTGCTGAATTCCACCAGATATTTAAAGAAGAAATAATACCAATTCTCCACAACCTTTCTAAGAAAATGAAGAAGAGGGGAGGGAATATTTCCAAACTCTTTTTTTTTTTTTTTTTAATGAGGCCAGCATTACTCTGATACCAAGGCCAGACAAGGGTAATGCAAGAAAAGTAAAGTACAGGCTAATATCATTCATAAACATAGGTGCAAAAATCCTCAACAAAATACTAGCAAATAGAATTCAACAATACCCTAAAAAGTTCATTCACCATGAGTAAGTGGGATTTATTCCTGAGATGCAAGAATGATTCAATATATGCAAACCAATGAATTTAATATACCACATCAACAGAACGAAGGATCAAAATCATAAGATCATCTCACTACATGAAGAAAAAAATATTTGCCAAAAGTCAACATTCTTTTGTAATATGAACTTTCAACAAATTAGGCATAGAAGGAATGTACCTCAATATTATAAAAGCCATACATATTTGATAAACCTATAGCTAATCTCATACTCAATGGGCAAAAGTTGAAAGCTTTTCCTTTAAGATCTGGAAGACGACAGGATGTGCCTTCACAACACTTGTATTCAATATAATACTGTATGTCATATGTAGAGCAATTAGGCAGGAGAACAAAATAAAAAGCATCCAAATGGGAATGGAAAAATTTAAATTATCCCTGCTTACAGATGACATGATCTTATATATAGAAAGCCCTAAAGATTCCACCAAAAAACTGTTAGTACTGATAAATTCAGTAAAGTTGCAGGATACAAAATCAATATGCAGAAATAAGTAGCATTTCTCTACATTAGCAACAAACTTTCTGAAAAGTAAATCAAGAGAACAAAAATAAAATGGGAATAAATTTAACCAAGGATGCGAAAGACTTGTATACTAAAAACTATAAAACATTAATAAAAAAATTGGAGAAGACACAAATAAGTGGAAAGATATCCTGTATCTATGGATTGGAAAAATTAATACTGTTAAAGTATCTTCCCCCAAATGATCAACAGATTTAATGAAATCTCTATCAAAATTCCAAAGCAAGTTCTCATAGTATAGAAAAACAATCCTAAAATTCATATGGAATCAGAAAACCTCCTATGTAAACAAGACAATCATGGGCAAAAAGAACAAAGCTGGAAGGCACCATGCCACCTGATTTCAAACTAAATGACAAAGTGATAGTAATTAATTAAAATAGCATGGCACTGGCATAAAAATGAACACATCAACCAGTGGAGCAGAATAGAGACCCTAGAAAAGACCCACATGTCTAGGGTCAATTGATCTTTGAGAAATACATATAATGGGAATATATATATATATATATATATATATATATATATATAATAACAATAATATATAAGGAGAAATGCCTAATCATATGCAATGGGAAAAGTAATAGGTGCTAAGAAAACTGGACATTCATATGCAAAAGACTTAAACTGAACTGTTATCTCATGCAATGTATGAACATCAACTCAAAATAGATTAAAGACTTCAACATAAGACTGAAAACTGTAAACTATTAGAAGAAAGGGGAACAAATACAACATTGGTCTAGCCAAGGGGTGTCCATTCTTTTTTCTTTTCTGCTGCAAACTGGAAGAATAAGAATTCTAGTAATTTCATTTCTGCCTGTAAGATTTGAAATCAGAATGTTGAAGAGATGTGTGCACACCTATGTTCATTAAAGGACTAATAAAAATAACCAAGTTGTGAGATTAACCTATGTCCATAAAAGGATGGAAAGATAAAGAAAATGTGGTATGTGGACACAATAAAATACATGTACTATTCAGCTGAAAAAAGGAAGATCGCTAACCGGGGTGACAAAGTGAGATTTTGTCAAGACAAGAGAAAGGGAGAGGAAGAAGAAGGGGGAGAAGGGTAGGGCAGGGAAGTGGGGGAGAGAGAGAGAGAAGAAAAAAGAGGAAGAGGAAAGAAGGAGGAAAGAAAGGAAGGAAGGGAGGGAGGGAGGGAGAGAGGGAGGAAGGGAAGGAGTGAGGGAAGGAGGGAGGGAAAGAATTTTGTCATTTGTAATCACACAAATAGAATTGGAGAACAGCATGCTGAATGAAATAAACAAACAAGACAAATAGTACATTTCACTTACATATGAAATCTAAAACAACTGAATTCATAGGAGCGGAAAGTAGAATGGTGGTTACCAGGGGCTAGAACAGGGGAAATGGAAAAATGATAATCAAAACGTACAAAGCCTTAGTTAGATATAAAGAATAAGTCTGATTTTTTTTTTTGAGATCAATAGCACAGTATGCTGAATATAACTAATAACTGATTATTGTACATTTCCATAGTGCTGAGAGCAAATTTCTAATGTTTTTATCACAAAAAATGTTAAGTGTTTGAGATGATGGATGTTAGCTTAATTTAATCATTCCATATTGCATTCAAATGTAATACCACTCTGTACCCCATAAATGTAAACAACTATGATTTTTCAATATCCAGTGAAAAATGGTAGGGCGATCTTTCCAACCTTTGTGTCTTGGTTAATGTAGAGCAGAGGACTTCAGATCTTCCTAAATAAAATTAGTATGGTCTCCCACTTTATTACACTACAATGTAAGCCTTTAACAGGCCCTTATCATCAGTAGAGATTTCCAATAATTATTTTAAAAATAAATTTAAAAAACTAACTATGATGTGGCTCGTACTTTGTATGGCCTTTGAGACAAAAACAAGATCAAAATAGTTTTCAAAGAAATCATAATTTCATTGGTATGATTATCTTGTTATGGTATCCATATTTTAAAATATTTAATCTTTGACTTAATAAAGTTATTATAACAACTAGAATAAAGTCACACACTAATGGATGGAATTCTTTTTCTGATTTAATATATACAAATTAAATTGCTTCTAAAAATTCACAATTCTAATTAGAATTTTGTCACGGAAGTGTCTTGTGAAGTCTGGCAAGTTTTTCCATTGTTTCTATCTTAATTTTATATTAGAAGTAATGTTTTAAACCTTGTTTGTTTTTTAGAATCTACTCAATAGCAAATGCTGATGAGTTATAAGTGATGATTAAACTCTTTTTTTATAAATTGCACTAATTTGCTCTAAATGATTCCAAATCACTTGACTCTCGGCCTTTCTCCTCAGGTGATGAGAAAATTGTACAAATAAAAGAAGATAGATTATGTTTTGTTAGTGATTGTTGAGGAATTGCACAGAACAGATGAAAAATTGGAAAATTAGACACCTGGGGCTTGTGTGTTTGCTAGTATAGGAAGAAGATGTACAGGAAAAAGCAGAAACTAGTAATACAGTGGTAAAATTAAAGAGTTTTCTAATCATATACCTCAGACACATACCCTTATCTTGTTTTACTACACTTTTCATCATTTAAATAAATATATAGTTATATAATGTGAAGATGTCAGTAACCTGGGTGGTAAAGTAAATATGCTGCATTAGATAATTAAGATTGAGTTATGAGGGGCTGGCATATGAACTGTATCTAACAAGATTAAAAAAAAAATAGACAGGATGCCAAGTTCTCTTGGTTGTAAAAAACTCACTATGCAAATCCAAGATATGGAAAACTTGGTTTAGCCATAACACTTGTGAAAACTTAAAGAGTTATAGATGATTATAGGTTCATTTCATTTATGTACCAAAAATTACTGCCTATTTCTATGGCCTTCTATCTATGACCTGTCTATTTATCCATATCTATCTGTCTATCTATCTATTGATCGATCTAGCTATCTATTGATCTAGCTGTCTATCAATACATACTATATATATAAGAAACCCACCTAAATGTAACGATGTAAATACATTAAAAGTCAAAAAACAAAGAAGATAGATCATGCTAACATTAATCAAAAGAAAGCTAGATTATCTATACAAATACATGACTAAGTATATTTGACAGCAAAAAGTACCACTAGGAATAAAAAAGTTCATTTCATAAGAAAAAATTGGGTCAAATAGTCAAGAGGACATAATCTTAAATGTTTGCATAACATTATTAAAATTCACAATTGTAGTTGGGAGATTTTAACAGCATTGTAAATAATGCATAGAACTAGTATGTAAACCATAATTAACCATGTGACCTAATTGACATAGAACACTCTTCTCAACAACAGCAGGACATAATTCTTTTCAATTGTGCATGGGGTATTTAGCAAGATTTATCAGGTTCGGGGCCATAAAAGAAGTTACAATATTTACAAAGGATTCATTCAGATCAAAGTATGTTCTCTGATCTCAGTGGAATTACATTAGATGTTAATAACAGGCACATCTCTGGAAAATTTCAAAATACTTGAAAATGAAACAGCATACTTCTAAAAAACCATAGTCAAAGAGAAAATTAGAAGGTAAATTAGAAGAATTATAAACTGAAGGAAAATGAAAAGAAAACATAATAAAATTTGTGGGATGCAGCTAAAGTAGTACTCAGAAATTATAACACTAATTACCTATGTTAGGATAGACGAACCATCTCAGGCTTGCCTTAGCTTCCATCTTAAAAAATTGAGAAAGAAGAGACATAAATCTTTATTTATTTATTTTTTAGTATGTAGAGTTGTCTGCTTAGGGTAAATGCTTTTTGTTTTTCTGAACCAGAATGTGTATTTATTTTTCTTTCTTGTTGAGGGTATGTTTTCTGGCTATAGAACTCTTAGCTGAAAAACTTTTTTTCCTACATTTTAAAGAGATCCCATTGTATTCTAGCTTCTGTTGTTTCTCTGTGGTTTCTAGCCCATGTTATTTCATTGTTCCCTTGTATGCTATGTGTGGTTTTTCTCTGTTTCAAGATTTTCTTTTTTCATTGTCTTTGATTTTTAGTAGTTTGATTACAATGTGTAAAGGCATGATTTCCACTGAGTTTTTATTTTTTGGTATTCGTAAACTTCTTGATTTTATAAATGTATAGCTTTCCCTAAATTTTGGAAGTTTTTGGCCCTAATATCTTTCTTCTGTCTTTGTTGGAGTCCAAAGACACAAATGTTAGATATTTGAACATTTTCCTACAGAACCCTGAGATCCTTTAAAAAAATTATTATTATTACAATCTTTAGCTTGGATCTTTAGCTTGGATAATTACTATGGATTTATCTTCAAGTTCACAAACTCTTTCCCCTGTCATTTTCACTTTTCTCTTGAGTCTATCCAGTGCTTTGTTTTTTCAGTTTATGTATTTTTTTATATTTGTTCTGTCTTATGGTTTTTATTTCTTGCTAATAATTGCTAACTTTTTATTAATTTCAAGTGGAGAAACTATACCCCATGGAGAGAACCATGCCTATACCTCTCAGAGAGTAGTTATACTATCTATTTTAAAGTTTCGTCTGATAACTCCAAAATCTAGATATTTTTAGGATTGGGATCTAGTAGTTATCTTTTCACATTTTCCTGGGTATTGTATGAATAATTTTGGATTGTATCATAGATACTATTGTTATGTCATTTAGCCTCTGTGTCCTCTTTAATCCTCCTGAGAAAGTTGATGTTTTTTGTTTTAAGTAAGGAAAGCAATCAATACAGTCAGATTAGGAGTATAAATTACAGTTTAACTTTTGTTGGCAGGTGTTCAAATTTCAGTTCAGTTTTCAAAGGCTTTGTTATTCTGACATGAATCTTTCCTGCTTAAAAGGACCTCAGAAATTAGGCTGATAATTACCTGGATTTATACACAGAATTAGTGCATACCTTTCTCACTTTTACCTGGGATTTTTCTTATATTCTCTGGTAAGCGCAGCCATATTTTGGCTGCTTTAGTCAGAGACACGAAGTTTTTGTTAAAGATTTTGCTGTGTAAGCTGCCCCCTACCACCTTGCTTATCTGCAACTAGGACGCATTCATTCTCTGGGCATGTGAGTTAAAAAAAAAGGGGGGGGGGGGATCTACATGTGGGTGACTTCTTCAAGCTCTGACTCCCTTTCACAACTGCCTGCTTTCATTTACTTTTAATATTTCTTATGTAATTTTTAAAAGTACGTTTTTAGAAATTTTAGTTGTAACCTGTCAAAGGGAAGGGCTGTAGTAATCTTATGCCATTATGCAACCGGGAGTCCTAAGAGGTATTTGTGATTCTCAGGACATACATAATGGGTTAGTACAGGCGTCCTCAAACTTTTTAAACAGGGGGCCAATTCACTGTCCTTCAGACCGTTGGAGGGCCAGACTATAGTTTTTTAAAAAAGCAACTATGAACAAATTCCTATGCACACTGCACATATCTTATTTTGAAGTAAAAAAAACACAACGGGAACAAATACAATCACACCGCTTCATATGGCCTGCGGGCCACAGTTTGAAGACCCCTGGGTTAGTATAATCATCTAGTCAAAGGGTTCTCATGGAATCCCATATGTTTCCCTCTTTATCTGCTTTCATACTAGGCAATGATCAGGTTTTAGAAGATGTGCCAAGTATAAAAGTGGTCACTATACTTGGGGATGTTTCATAGGCACACCAGAAGATGCTCAGTTCTCTGATGGGAAATTGTTTATAATGGGCCTGGGAAACATTTGGAGAGTCTTTCTGGGAAGTATCTGACAAGAACAGGCATAGCATATGGAGACATTAATAGAATAATAGAATGCTGATACTATAACAAAATCTAGAATGAGAAATAAGAACTCAAAATTTTAAAGGCTTTAGTTTTCAGTCCTTTGTTGTGGGATCTTAGACAAACATTTAAATTTTCTGAATTTCAGTTTACTGTTTTGTGAATCTGGGCACACATGTTTTATTTACTTATTTTAATTTTAATTGTTTCTACTTTTCAGTAGAGACGGGATGTTGCTCTTGCTCAGACTGGTGTCCAACTCCTGAGCTCGGGCAATACACCTGCCTCAGCCCTCCAGAGTGCTAGGATTACATGGGTGAGCAATTGTCCCCGTACTTGGATACGAATATTTTAAACTCTCTTTTTGGTGAAATATATTGAAAAGTGCCTGACAGTTTTAGTGCACACTGTATTGGCAAAATAACTTTTCATGATATTTATAGAAAACAAGTAAACCTAAGGATGAAAAACCTGGAAAAGTCAGAGTCCACAGTTCATGTGTAAGTCACACAGCAGAAGGACAGAACGTAACACTCAATTTTTTGCAGGGTTCCATGAGTTGAATGGCAAATGGTACTTGTTTTAAGGTCATCTCTCTTTAGGTATACTTAAAAAACTTTTACCAAGGCAACAACTAAAATTGTCAGTCCCTACATGTAGACTACTTTCTCAGATAGCATTGGGTAGCATAAATCCCTCCTGGAGGAAAACAAAATGCAGAAAACAGAACAAGGTTCTTCCATTCTGTAAGCTAAAGTCATAAGGGGAGTTGAATTTTAATGTGAAAATAAAGATGGAAGTTGTAGCTTAGACACTGCATGGCTCTCATCATTTACATTTTAATGTTTGCTATTAATAAAGAGTACTTTAACATACTAGATAAAAAGAACATTTTTTTGTATCCCTAGACCTTAATTGTTTAACTCATCTTTGTGTCTTTTTGCATGTTCAAAATATAGTCCTAAATGAAATACCCCTTTTGAATAATTTTATAAGAAGTTTCAGCTTCTTGCTATTCTCTGTAAATCTATACTTGTTCATCTGTCTTTTAACATTTTTTTTTTTTATTGGCTCTTCTTTTTTAAGTCAGAATATTTTTTAGGTCAGAATGTAGAACTGAAGAAGATTTGGAGAAAGGACAGAGATTAGGGTACAAGACTGTCAGAAAAGAACAGAGAGAGAATAAATGAAATTTTAGTCATGTGGAGACCTATACAATGATAGCTGTGTCATTTGAACAGGAGAGTGTTCAGAGCTTCTGAACATTTAGAAAAATAGTCTGCAACAAGATTTGGCTTTATTGTTAAGGGAGACGGATGTTAAGATCAAATATTTGACACTTGACCGTCCTCAGTTTAGTATCAAGTAGTATAGACAGCAGAATTCACAGAGAACAGCTATTGATTTATAAATATAGCTTATGTTAAGTTGCTCTGGACTGTGGATATTTTTCATAGTGATATGCACTTAAGCAAACATTCACTTATTTAACAGCTGTGTATCCAGTACACAGCAGTGTGAGTTGCAGTTTGCACATTAGAGCAAACAAAATATATTTTCTATTTTTTTTTTTTTTATACTCAGTGAATTGTCAATACAATTGAAACTGCAGGATGACCTAAGATGATCAAAGTTTCAAGAGCTGAGATGAGGTGGTAAATAGCAAATGGATGGTGTGTATAGTAAGTATAATAAGTTTAGGAAGGGGAGAAAGATCACCACAGGAGCAGGAGTGGCCCAGGAGCTTCAGAGAAGATGAATGATTTGAGCTGCGCCTACAAGGTCACATTGGATGTGGAAGGTAAACAGAAGTTGAACATAGTCACTGGAAGGAGCCCTGTGTGCTCAGTCAATAACGAGGGATCTATCTAGATAGAATACAAGTTTTGTGGTAGGCTGTAGCTAGATTGTGTAGCCCTTTAGGTATGAAGCTAAGTAATTTTAAATTTAAATTTAAACATTTTTATCGATATAATAAAATGGAGTTTTAAGGTGTTTTATTCAGAAGCAGTTAGAGAAACAAGAAAACAGGTAAAGACATCTTATAATAGCTGCTCAAAGTAACCCATAGATGAAGATGAATTCATAGGGAATAAGAATAGGATTCTGAGAATAATAAAAGTAAAGGGAGACTAAAAGGACTTGATGATTATATATGAGTAAAAGAATGACTTTGAAATATAGAAATTATAGAGAAGTTTGATGAGGGGTTACTTGCAGATGGTAAAATAATTTTTAAGTAGTTCAAGATAAGAGCTTGTTTTAGTGTAAAGTAGAGGGCTGAATTTTATAACTGTTGAGTTGAAAAAGATGGCAAGATATTAGAGTATAAATATCCATCAGGCAGTTGGAAATACAGTAAAACCTCCATAGCTGACCAACTCCTTAAGTTGACCTAATATTCATAGACCAGAGACACACCACATGTCTTTAACCAGTGCAGTAGGCCTACTTCCTTTTTTTGACCCCCTCCATATGTTGACTAGTTTGTTACAGTCCCTTGGATGGTCAACTTACAGAGGGTCTACTCTATATAGAGTTCTGAGGAAGATTAAAAGTAAAGGTATAAATTTAGGAGTAATTCATATTATCTTTCAAGACTAGATGAATTAGTTTCAAGAGTTAAAGCCCTGAACACTGGAAAATCTTCACATTTAAGGGCTAAGGGTAAAGCAAAAATATATTAAGCTACTGTACACACATCTATTTTAAATTTCTGAAAGATAAGGAAACCTCAAGAATAGTGCTGCCAAAGAGGCATAGAGAATTCATAGATAGTGAAGTTCCATGGGGATCCTAGGAGCAGAAAAATTCAAAAAGGAAAGATGTCGGCTAGTAGAAAGAGATCAATGAGAATAGGTTTATAGAGCAATTTATAATTTATTTCATTAAGAAATAATCTACAAGTTTTGAGGATCAATGTTCCCTAGTAAAAACAAAAAAAACAAAAAATGTATCATGAAACAGCAGAATATCTAAATCTGGGCTGGGTACTCTTCACTATTCATTGCTTTCATCTTGTTCTTTGAAATGTGACATCAATGTTGTAAGGTGCTAGCTCTGGAAGAACAATTTTTATTCATGCAACATATACCAAATACAATTGATATGATGATTTTTATTAGGAAATTACCCTTTATTAGAAATCACCCCCCCCCTTATTGCCATTTAGATTGTTATTTATTGCCATTTAGATTGAAGTGCATTTAGGATGTAACAGTGGCAAATTTTAAGTATCTAGATTTTCAGAAGGTTGAAAGAATGGAGATAGTCAGAGGAACTTAGCCAAGTTAGTTTTAAAAGGATACACAGAACATTGTTATTTTTGTATGTCAAATATTGCCATTATCTTTGCTTTCCCCCATAACCTTCATTTGTTATCTTCACCAAGTCTAAGTGTTGTCTCTGTTTTGCTCTGACAGGCACAACAATTCACTAGATTCAGCACAGAACTCACACTGTGTGCAGAGTCACATTGGGACATTAGAGGACTTAGCACTTTTGGAAATGTTTTTCAAAGTGTGGTCCATGAACCTCTTGCACCAGAAAACCTATGAAATGCTCACATTCTATAGCAGGAGAGAGGAAAACAAGTCTAGAAATGAAAGAGGAGAGGAATCCTTGAGACCAAGGGATAACTGTAAATCCAGATGCAGATATCCTGGTTCACCCATACAAAGGCAGCATTGCTGGGAGTTGCACCTAGGAAACTGTATTTAAAAAAAAGTATTGGTACTGTGCCAGTTGCACAATGGTTACGGTGCCAGCCACATACACCGAGGCTAGTGGGTTCAAACCCAGCCTGGGCCAGCTGAACAACAATGACAACCGCCAAAAAAAAAAAAAAAAAAAAGAAAAAGAAAAGAAATAGCCAGGCATTGTGGCAGGCACCTGTAGTCCCAGCTACTTGGGAGGCTGAGGCAAGAGCATCATGTAAGCCTGAGAGTTGGAGGTTGCTGTGAGCTGTGACAGCACTGCTCTCTACCGAGGGCGACATAGTGAGAATCTGTTTCAAAAAACAAAACAAAACAAAACAAAAAACAAAATCCATGCTATACTCATACACATTAAAATTGTAAAAAAAATTACTTAAACAAAAAATAAAATGTAATAAAATTGTAGTGAGCATGTGTGTTTGGCTTTGGGTTCTTATTATTGTATTTGACTCTCTCATGTTAATTTTCATACAGAAACTGATTTTTTCCCATTTTGTGTCTTATGAAAAGATTAGATAGTACATCATTTGAGGTATCCTTGGTTTTTCCTGACATTATTTGCTGTTCATTTAAAATAACTTTTGAATTCTATTACAGTGTGATATACAGAGACTAGGATAGCATGGGTTGATTCAGTATCAGAAGAGAGGTTCCCATTAGTGTATTCACCTTCTTTTGCAATGCTGATCTTCTAGAGCAAGGAGAAGAAAACAGCCTAGAAAGCCCACAGACTAGAGGTCAGGAGCAAAGTCATAGAAAGACAGTGCAGCAGTCAGTGAAAGAGACTATTTTAGGGTGGGATACATGAGAAAGGTTGGGAGATTTAAAAAAAAACATTTCAAGTCTAAATGAATATTATGTTTTTTATCCATACAAACTGAAGTAGTATTTTTAAAAAATCTTGTCCCAGCTGTTAAATGACTGCAGCACTTCACCAGTCTCTGCTCCCTAGCGTAAATCACGTTATGTTGCTTTGAAAAGAATTTTAGCAATCTTGTTTTAGCTTGTGATCTCACAGGAGGAAAGTAATTCTTAGAGCAAAGCTTCACAGATTTAATATAAGATAAACAATTCCTTCTATCAAACTTAAAATTAAATATAACAGAACTGTAGGCATAATCATTCATTTTAATATTAATATAAAATCAAGCACAACTCCTTCAGTCTGATTACTTTGGCATGTGAACACACTAAAGGACCAAAAAATAAATAACAATTAGCTAAAACTAGACGTGAACAAAGAAAATACATTGAAAATTTAGGGATGAATTTTATGTCATTTATATTAAAATATTATTTCTGTTTTCAGATAAGCAGAAGAAATAAAATAGTTATTTGAAAGAAGCCGTGAAGAGTGCAATGCAGGGGAATTTCGGAAGGTGAGAAAAATCCTAGTTTTAGTTGTTCACAGGCAAAGTAATTTATATTCTTTCATTGGGCAAAGTATTCATTGTTCACCTATTATGGACTTGGTCATGTTCTATATAACCTGAGTTACAACAGTGAAATACAGGGGAGAAAAGAAAATAAAGTAGAAAAGAAAAATTGGACGTGACAACAAAGAGGGGTGGTATTGTGATTTCACATGTGGGAGTCAAAGAGGACTTTACTGAAAAGATGACAGTAAAATATGGTTATTCAGAACATATGAGATTGAACCACAGAATATATTGAGGCACAAGTTTGGGAAGAACATTTGACATAAACAGTGTATCAGATACTGAGGTCGTGGGGCAGCAACACACCTGCCGTATTCAAGGAACAGCAAGGAAGCTACTGGGGCTGGAATGGAGTGATTGAAGGAGTCTTTAGGAGGAGATGATGCTGGAGAGGTCAAGGGCAGAAGGTGAGGGTCTCAGAGGTCAATAACAAGTGTTGGTCATTGGCTGTCCCTCTACATGTGTGGTATAAAGAGAGGAATAACAGGATCTGACTTTTATTCTCAAAGGAACATCTTGGCTGGTAGGTTCAGAAGAGATTATAAAGAAATGAGGGCATGGAGGTCTGTTAAGTTATAGTCATCAATTAAGTGATGACAGTGGCTTGAACCACCAGTGGTAGGAGTGGAGGTGAAGCGTGGTAGGATTCTGCATTTATTTTGAAAGCAGACTGACAAGATTTGCTCATAAGTGGATGCAGCTTGCAGGAGGAGAAACGTCAAAATGATTCTAAGGATTTTAACCTGAGTAACTAGGAGGATGAAGGTGCTATTTACTGAGATGAGAGATTATAAAAGAAGCAGGTTTGGGGGGACAGTCATCTGGAGTTTGATTTGGAGTAGTAAGTTTGAGGTGCCTATCATAGTTCTAGAGTTGAGCACTCAGTTGTACATATGACTCTGGATTTGAAGAAAAAGTTCCAAGCTGGAGTTGCAGGTATGGAACAGAAAGACATGTAAGTGATGTTTAAAGTCATGATGCTAAATGCAGAAAAAGAGCAGAGGTCTAAGACTGATTGAGAAGTCGGGCTGAAAGCAGTATTACTGCATTTTTAATAACTTTCTGTGAGCATTGGCGATGGCTAGGCTCTAGTGCACCTAAGTGGTTTTTTACTTTTTATAGGTTTCATTTGGTTATTTACCAAAACTTGATCTATATCTTAAATTCTTGCTCTTTCTCACTCGCTGCCCTCCCTTCATGCCTACATGGCATTCATTTCTAATGTCCTCATTGGTAGTACAACTTCAGCTGAGTGTACAATGCATTTCCGGAAACTGTCAAAAGTAATTTGGGTGTTCATCTGGTGAATTAAATGGGTAACCAAGTTGGTTAATATTGTTTTTGATCAAAAATTAGGTGTGACCAACTTTATTGTGCAGTTTATATGACCAACCCAAAAGCAATTTCAACAGGCATGCTCTAAAATGTTTTCAGCAATGACAACATTACTGGAGTAAATATGTAGTTTCCAAGAAGACTATTCAATGCTATCATATATCATATACTTAAGGAAGATGGCCATAACATTCATGTTGTAACTATTTAAATTGCACACGAACTTTCTGATCACCCTGTATATGTCCTGTTAACTTGATTATCAGTATTTCTAAATATATTTAGCTCATATGTTTATACAGATGTTTAAAATTCACGATCATGCATGTAGTTACAAATGATAGCCGACTGAATCTTCATTTTCCAATGTAAGCTTTTCTTACACAACTGCTATTTTTATTTAAGAGGATTGCCTCACCAAAAGCAATGGAAAATAAATATTTTAATGAGTAAGAGATTTGCCAAAAAATGTAAACTATTTGTCCAGATATTAGACAAACTTCTGATGGCAAACACCATAGATTCACAAACGAGCATCCTCGCATGTCTGGCTAATACTAAGACTGTAACAAATGTATCCTCTTCAAATTATGCCCGTTATTTCTTCACTGAACAAATATTTATTAAGTACTGGTATGTTCCAGTTGCATGTCATGTGGAGAAGAGTTTTCTCCTTTAGATCATTCCATATGCATCCTGAGAGATTTACATGCATGAAGTGGAGAGCTGAAGTTTCTCCACATCCAGTGTAATCTCCTGGGGAGTGACGCCATGTGCAGGACACATTTTGACTAGGATTGAGGAAGACTGAAAGAACCAGTGAGATTTAGAGTTATACTTGTCTGTTTACTGCAGCCAGACTTGGGTCTTTCGTCACATGCCCTGTAACCTAAAAAGTTCCCTCTCCGTTGTATCATGTACTATGCCGAAGGCTAGAAATACTAGAATGAGTAAGAAAAATCCCTTCTCATACCTTAGTTCAGGAAATAGAAAAGGGAACAAATCCTTGCTATGTCTAATAATGACTTTACAAGGCATACTGTATGATCAAGCAGCAGTAATAACATCACTAGAGGCAACAAGGAAGCCTCTCCCAACACACACACACACACACACACACAGAAAGTTCCCTTTCTTTCTTCATGACGTGGCCCAATTACCACCCTTGCCTCTGACTTGACCCATCCCTAAATTGGGTTAATAGAGAGTGAAACTTTTACCTTTCCTTCGAGGCTAACTACAGATTTTGTTGCAGGTTCTTGGAATTGAAAGACAGGGTTCTTATTCTCAAAAAATGTATCAACTATTTGAGGGGAAAGAAATATGCATAAGTGATCACTTTAGAATATGATAATTACTAGGATGCTATGTGAGAATCTGTGGGAAACCCTATCGGTTCTTGGCTTCACAGAGAAGGTACTGGAACCATGCAAAGAGTTAAGAGTCAGTCCTCCACAAAGAGTTAAGAGTCAGTCCTCCACAAAGCTTGATGAGCTAGATGGAAAATCTTGGGACCCAGCCTTTTTCTTTTAGCCTTCTATCTTCCAGCTATTTGTTTTACAGAGCCTTTTTGTTAGCTTTTTTCCCCTGACACTTCATTTTGAATAAAGCCCCATGTTCCATCTAGGACTTTCCCTGTGAAATATTTTATAGTCTTTACCCCAAGGGTCACAACCACACTAAGGCAAAAACATAATTGGCTCATCGTTTCTTACTTAAAATTGGTCACTATACTCATTCTTCTTATTAATGCTGACACTAATTGCCCAAAGGAAGTAAGCGGTTTCTAAATGTAGCTTTGCATGTTTCTTCTTATACAGAATAAACTCACAATGTTTTTCATGTGCTTCACCAGTATGGTCAGCTTCGTATCTTCGTGTGATATGACTAACTGCACCTGAGGCTTCTTGGCAGAAATTTTCTCACCTGATAAAACAAGAGAATTTTAGTGAGTTAATTTGGCCGTGACTCATCACAGAATAGATCAACATTTAGAGACTAAAACAGGACCAATAAATAATATATAAGAAAAACACTCTTCAGATAACGTTGAAATCTTTAATACTCATTAAGAGACAGGGTTGTTTGGAGAGAGATGGGATTTGCGTCTAATCTTCCTGAACTAACTCCTCCCACTAATATTTCATGTTTTGTTTTGACTGATATCATTATTTTCTCAATGACTTAAGCATAAAACCTCAGGGTCATTTAAGCCATTTGCTTGAACTACTAGAACATTCTCTTAGTTTCATAGTATTCCATTATGTGTAAGTTTTTTTTAACCAGTTTCCTATTGATGGGCAGGTTTTTCCAATGTTTTGCAACAATTACAAATCATATTACAGCAAACATGCAATTTTTTGCATAACTGTGCACCTGTGTGTGCATTATTTTGCACCTATGCACAAATATCATAGGCTAAATTTCCAATGGCAGATTTGCTGGTGAAAGCATATTAGCATTTGTAATTTTGGTAAATATTGCCAAATTGTTTTTTGTGGAGTTTGTACCAATTTGCATTGCCACCAGCAGTGTATGAGAGTGCCTGCTGATGTATAACAAAGCTTGTTAATTAAATTTTTGGGGATTTGCCAATCAGATGAGGAAAAAAATGTTATTTAATTTGCATTTCTCTTATGAGTGGGGTTGAGTATCTTTTCACTTGGTTAAGAGCCACTTGTATTTTTGTTTTAGTGGATTATCTTTTTATGTTCTTTACCAAATTTTCATTTTGGTTTTGGTATTTTTCTTACCATGGTTTTGCATCAGATAATCAGCCTTTTGTCTGTGATGTAGTGTTTTTGTGCTTTCTTTATCACATGTGTAGTTTCATTACTTCATTTAAAATCTTCCCTCCCTTTGTTATTTATTCTGCAATATGGTATGAAGTGTATACACATCATTTATTGAATTTTCCTTTATTTTGGGGTCACATACTCAACTTCTGAATGTATTTGGCGTTGCAAGTGTTTATGGAACACTGCATTATGTTCCATTTATTCATCTATTTATACGCTTACACCACACTATTAATTTTTGAGGGTTTTATGAGGTTAGACAATTAAGTTTGTGAACTCATCCTAGAAAAAGTGCTACATACCTCCCAGCTAAACATCACCATGGTCACCTTCAAAGTACTCCCCTTGGAGGAGTATAATATATGATAATTACCCATACATCAATTTGATATTTGATACTTTTATTAAATTCTTTTATCATTTGTGATAGATTTGTAGTTGATTCTTATTATTTTAGATATATGATCATATTGCTTGAAAAAAAGTGTTGGTGTTATCTTTGTCTTGTCAAGAGTTATGAATCTAATTCCTTTCTCTATTGCACTTGGTCATTTCCCAAATATTGATTGGCCTATTATGGACAAGACACTGTTCTGGGCCCTTGGAGTAGATAAGACTCTTTGCACTTCTATAGAAGCAAGAGAGATATGCAAAAAGCAATAGGCATAATAAATAAGTAAAATTTATAATACACTGAATATAATAAATGACAAGGGAAAAATAACTCAGAGTAAGGCATTAGGGGGCTTCCAGCAAAAGGGACAGGTCACAATTTTAAATGGGCTGATCAGGATAGTCTTTTTTGAGAAAATAAAATTTGAGCAAAGACTGTATGGAGGTAAAGGAGTTACCTATATGTTAGCTAATACATTCAGCACAATGTAAAGTAATAGTGCTGAAACTGGACATAGTGTCTTATTCTATACTTTAATGGAGGTGCTTTCCCAACATCTCCCTGATCCATCTGATGTAACTTTGGAAAGCTAAAATGTAAAGGCATTATTGATTTATTTTTATTTTTAAAATTTTTATACTTTTTAACTTTTAAATGACACATAATAATTGTACATATTTAATGGGGTAATTAGTAATGTTTCTATGTATATAAAATGGGTGATGATCAGATCAGGGTAATTAGCATATCTATCATCTCAGTTATTTATCATTTCTTGTGCTAGGAATGATCAATCCTATCCCTCTTCTAGTTATTGAAACTATGTAATGTACTTTCGTTAACTAAAGTTATCCTACAGTGGTATAAAACACTAGAACTTACTCCTCCTATCTAGCTATGCCTTTGTGTCTGTTTACAAATCTTTCCCTACATTTCCCCTCCTTCTACCCTTCTCAGGCTCTAGACCACCCTGTTCATCTTTTTACTTCTAGGAGATTGATGTTTTCAGTTTCCATGTGTGTGATGTTTAATTTTATGTACCTGTTTTGTTTCACTTCACATAATGTCCTCCAGTTCCTTATATGTTGTCTAGAATGACAGGATATCATTTTTTTAAATTTTTATTTTGTTGAATATTTTATCAAAAAAATTAATTCAATCTTATCAAATACCTTTTCAGGGTCTATTGAGATGACCATGTTATTTTTCTCCTTTAAATCTATTTAATCTATAATAATATATATTCTATATTATATTATATTATATTATATATAACATTATATATAATTATATATTATATTATATATATTATATATTACATTACATATATTATAATATATATTATATATAGTACTAATATTATACTAATATGATAAGCATTTTGCATCTTGAGGCTTGGCAAATTATATTCCTATAGTGGCTGATGAATATGATTTCGAATAATATTTTATTTTTTATTTATTTTATTTTATTATATTTTTTTAATTTTTATTAAATTATAGCCGTGTACATTGATATGATCATGGGGCATCATACACTAGCTTCATATTTTATTTACTATTTCCCATTGATACTTGTAAACAAGATAGGTCTGTGATTTCCCATTTGCAACACTTGTAATGCCTAAAGTTGCTGGTATAAATAGTTTATGCATGTCATACAAGTAATATGAAAGATTATTTTTATTTTTCTTTGTTCTAGGATTGTTTAAATAACATTGGTATTTTCTACTTTTTAAAGGTTTGACAGAATCCCTTTGGAAGTTATCTGAACTTAGTATTTTTTAAAAAAACCATAAAAGTGTTGGTTGTTTTTTGAAGTTGCTTGCATTTATTTAATCAAACTCAATCTTCTTAGAATCATCTCTTGGTCAAATAAATTGTTTTTTTTACTAAGGAAACTGGATTTCTGACAGGTTTACAAACTCGTTTTCATGGAGTTGAGCAGGTATTCTCTTACTATACTTCACTTTCTTCTCCCTCTATGGTTACTTCTCGTTTCTCTTTTAGTATGTTGTGCATTCATATTTCTCTCCATTTTTTCCCTTAAATTAGATAGTGACTTATTTATTTTAGTATCTACTTTTTACTTTTGGGCTAACTGATTAGTTTCACTGTTTTCTTTGTTCTTACTCACTAATGTCTACTTTTATCTTTATCCAATTTCTGTTTCCTTTGATTTGTTTTGTGGCTCTTACTCCAATTACTGCAATGATTGAGCATTACTTTATCTTTCTCTCATAGTTTCTGAGACATAGCGTTTCAGTATTGCTGTTCTTGAGATATACTGCAAATTTGATTTGTAATTACTTTTGAGCCAAAAATTATTCAAGAGAGTTTTTTTTATATCCTCAAATTTAAGTATTTTCTAGCTTTCTACACATTTCCATTTTTTAATTTTATTGTATCTTGATTAGAGAATATTGTATGCGTTATTTTTACTTTATTGAAATTTATTTGTTGTGAAATATGTAATCTATTTTCATGGATATGCATAGGCACTTGAAGAGAAAAATTCTCCATTTTCAGGATATAGAATTTGATATAACTTAATCAATTTTGCCCTATTAATTTTACTATTTAGATTTTCTTTGGATTTACTTGTTTCCATTTGGTCTTTCATAAATTGAGAGCTGTAAATTAGAATATCCTATTACTAGTGCTTTTGTGTGGTTTTCCCTGTGTGTTCCATAAATTCTGCTTTAGATATGTTGCCGTCATGTTATTTGGTACTTAGTCATAATTTTCATATCTTAATTGAGCATTATACTTATTATATTATTATACTTATTATAGTTTAAGTTTCTATTCCTCATTTAATTCAATTGCTTTTGGTCTAAATTCCTCATTTTCTTTATTGAGATTGTTACCTTTGATTTTTTTTTTCTTTGTTTTTGCTAATACTATGTATATGTATGGCTCTGCTTTAATTTTCAGACTTTTAAAATCACTTTGTTTTAGGTTTGTTTTCACATAGAGCTATATGTGTATTTTTACCACAATTTAAAAACATATTTTCTAAATAGATGAGTTAACTCCATCTATTTGTAATGATATAACAATTCCTTTTCCCCTTAGTCCTGTCTTATTGTTTTATATTTTCAGTTTTGTGATTCTTACAAAAAAATTCTCACTGAGTAAATGTTTTTATTTTTATGTATTTGTGATCCTTAGGAAAACTGTTATTTTCACTCTAGTAATCACCTTTATTTAACAACCTTAGACCTTTATTTCTTTGGAATTTGTTTCCTAATTGAAACAAGGATAAAATTAGTGCGCATCATCTTTCTCATCCTACTACTCACCTACCACCCAATTACATTCAATTTTGTGATCTTACTGTTTGCGTCACACTGATGTTACAGATGATTATATTTTTTATTGCTTGATTTCTTAGATTTCAGTGATTTCCTTTAATACGTAAGCTATTATGGATCAGGTAAATAGAGAACGTGCCTTCTAACTCATCCTTTTCCCATCTTTTCTTCCCCGGATCAAGGACAATTAAAAATGTAAAATATTTTTCTAGTTAAAAACATGCGGTTATGTGATATTGCAAAATGGTTACTATTTTGAAGCTTTCAGCTGAAAGTTTTTCTAAATAGCTCTATTCTGACCTCTCTTGCTTTTTCACGTTGTCAAAATTTAAATTGAAAACCTGAGTAGTATACTTCAACCTGTACATAACTGATTTGGGCTCTGCCCAAGCAAGTTGCTAGAATATTAACCTACCATGTAGACTCCAGGGCTTCAAGTTCCCTTATAAATTAACATCTCAAATTGGAGGCAGTTACAGAAAACAATGGTTGAGAGCTTGTGTTTGCAATCATTTGTAATTATTAATTACATCTAAATATGCTCATTAACTTATTCTATTAACCCTGACAATTGTTGTCTTTGATCATGTTCCACCTCATTACTTATGTTATTATTTCCAAACCTTGACAAAAATCTATCTTCTGTGTGTCAGAGTTGTGTAGTAGTGAAGAATGGATGATTTTATAATTTTTTTTTTTTTTTTGGTGGAAGTATTATTTGCCATGGGACTATATTTTGGGGGAATACATAGGATCATACCATTAAAGAGTTAAAGAATAAACATGTAAGACAAAATCCAGCACCATTCTGGTAGTGCTTGGGTTGAGTCTTATGTCCATAGTATTTAATGTGACAACTTGTAGAATGTCTTTTTTCTAGGTGATACTTCCAGAGAATTGTGGTGCTTGGGAGACCTTGAGTTTATTGTGCCAGGATATTATCACATAAAGTAATGAGTGGGAAGAGTAGAGTGATTTTGAATGTTGGTGTTTCTCTCTTGTCCTTTTCTATTAAAAGCTACCTTGATGGAGCATTTCAGTGTGTTTTCATAGTTTTCTCTGTCATCAATAATTGATTTAGTAATTATTTATTGAACATCTAGAGGAGGTCAGACACTGCACTGGGCCCTGGGAATACAATGGTGAGCCACCCGGGCAAGGATTGTCCACCCCTCAGGGATTTCTTGTCTACAAATAACCATACAAGCCAGAGTCGTCATTGCAACTGATAAGTATCTGGCGGAAAGAACATGATAGTGGTACATACCAAAGGCAATTGTGCTGAAATCTGTGAGATACTGAGAAGCTTGTCTTAACTGAGTAACTAGAAAAGATAGAAATCAAGATGGGGAAGACTAGAAAGAGAAGTTGGTGGGTACCAGAATATGCTGGGGTGCCATGATGAGGATTTTAGTCTTTTATCCTAAGGACAGGACCAGATAAATAATTTATGAGACCCACTGCAAAATAAAAATTTGAGCACTTTTGTTCAAAAGTTAGTAAGAGGTAGGGCATGATGGCTCATAACTGTAATCTCGGCAGCTTGGGAGCCTAAAGTGGGAGGAAGGATTGGGACCAGGGCTTTGAGATCAGCTTATGCAACATAGTAAAACCTAGTCTCCATGAAAGAAACAAACAAAAGAAAAAAATAGTTAGGCTTGGTGTTACACACTTGTCATTCTAGCTACTCAAGAGGCTGAGGCAGGAGGATCACCAGAACTCAGGAGTTTGAGGCTGTAGAGAGCTGTGATTGGGATAGCCTTGGTGTTAGTGTAAGACCCTGTCTCCAAAAAAAAAAGTTATTAAGAATTGTATGAGCAGGCTGGCAGCAGAGTATTAAACCAGCATGGGACCTTCAAAAGTACCCTGCCCTGTGTGACTGCACAGATTGCAAGTGCGTGGCATTGACCTTCATGCCTAAGGGCAATTGGAATTCAAGGAAAAATTTCTAAGTACAGGAGAGAGATGAATGGATTGGCAATTGATTAAAGAGAAATCCTGCTATTGTTGTCTCAGGTCATATTTAGGTAGTAGTAAAAGCAAAGGAGTATTGGGATCTCTCAGATCCAGGATTACATATTCTTACTGGTATGATCTTTATAAGTCACGTGCTTAGATACATATGTATCCAAGATCCACCATCTTAACTAATTATTTATTAATAATCAGAGGTAGTAAAAGGGTGAAGCCCAGGATTTTTGCTTGAACTTTTCATATGTAAACTAATAATATACTCAAATAATATTTCCCTGTAATGATTTAACAACATAAATTCAAATTTTCAACTGAGAAGAATAATGTTTAAAATAAATATTGTGCTTCTTGTTTAGAATCAATTGATAGTCTGTGACAAAAGAATTTAGAAGTGTGAATGAAAATAATTTGAAAAGCTCAGAAGGACAACTTTCTACCAATCCTTTTTTGTTGTAACAATTTACATATTCTGCTTTGGAAGATATCTTCTGTTGTTTTAAGATATTAGGATATATTTAATATGTAACCTATATGCCAAAAATATTGAGAATCAATCTTTTGTCCCTTATTACAGTGGGAACAAATCTTGATTATTGTATGATGCAAGAAATAAAAACAGAAAAAAAACTCAACCATTTTAGTTTTTAAGATAAATAATTCTGATTTTTGTGTATGCATATTTTAAAACATTTTCAGAGGAATAATACTATGTGCAATTAAACAATTGATAGCAATTTTCAGTTTAATTTCTTTAAGCACAGAGAAACAATTTTCTCTAGGGCAGGCATCCTCAAACTTTTTAAACAGGGGGCCAATTCACTGTCCCTCAGACGGTTAGAAGGCCGGACTATAGTTTAAAAAAAAAAAATAAACTATGAACAAATTTATATGCACACTGCACATATCTTATTTTGAAGTAAAAAAAAAAAACAAAACGAGAACAAATAGAATCACACCACCTCGTGTGGCCCGCGGGCCGCAGTTTGAGGACCTCTGCACTGGAGCCTTTAATGATAGACTAGAAGTCAACCTAGTTCCTTTATAAAATCTCTGATATTTCTAGAGTTATTAACCTCGTGTTCGATTTTTTTCAAAATCTGGATTGTTCAACTTTATAATATTAATTGTAAAAAATTTCTTCAGTATTTTTAAAAGAATATATTAGCTGCTTGTGAATTACAGTAATAAGAACAGAAATAAGATAAGTTCTATAAAATGTAAGAGACTGATTTATGTACCTAAATTAATTGTTTATAGTTTGTCTATAGGAGCAAAGCATCTTAGAGAAGCATATTTCACAATGGGCAAAACATAGAGGAATGAAGGAGGTTCAGTTTTCATGCAATGATTTAGGATTTGTGAGTATAGGGAAATGCAGAATGGGGATATAATCCTTATCCTTGATTTAAAGTTACTTTCTAACAGGAGAAGCAAGGCCAGGCACACACACAAAGGTATCCAACTTAGTAAACAGTTATGCTATATAGCCTGATCTGGTTATAGAGAGCTATACACCTAAGAGGCAAGCAACTAAGATGTCAGATACAAGCAGGAATGTTAAGCAAAAGAGCCTGATCTTAAAGATGGAGAACCTGAAGGCAGAGGTGGATGAAGTGAAGACCAGGAGTTGCTAAAGGAGAGGCCAGAAAGGTCTGCAAGTTACAAGTTTGCAAATCTTGGTTGAGAACAAAAACAAGCATCAGTTTTGAGATGGCTAGTCCTTGCAGTGAAATTAAATTACAGTTGCTTAACATTGGTGGGACACTTAAAAAAGTATCCCTGCCCATGTAGGAGAGCTAATAGAAATATTAATTAGAATCAATACACATTTGAAAGAGAATTAGGTGGATAATTGTGCTAGGTTATTTTGGCATCCTGACAAGACTTCATGAGGGAAATGGGATATTATTGAACTTTAAAAGATAAGAATGAAACTTTAGAAAATTCATAACCATTATTATTGCTCAATATTTATTTTTGTTGCTTCCTAAGACATAAAGTAAACTTCAAGACTTATCTAAGGGGGTAAGGGGAAGCTCTGTCTTGGACATGTAATTCTATTAGAATGTATAATTAATTGAAATAGGTTAACAAATGTGCTATGCAGTTAGTATAATTAATTGGACAAACATATCTGGGTTTAATTTAATTTGAACATATTCTAAAGGGTCAAAATTTTTAGAAATGGTTAGAAAATAAATTTTATTTAATAATATAAATATTAAAGCTTTAATCTTAAAAAGATATTTTAACTCAAATATTGAAAAAAATTATAGTTGTGATTATTTTTGCCAGTTATATTGAAAATCAACAACTATCCATGGTATAATGATGAATTTACTTACCTACGTGCACAAGTGATGATTCTACAATTGTTTGATGTACAGGCTCAGAGAGAAAAAAATTGAGTATGCAATCGCTCTGAAACACAAGGCAAAATATAATATTTCTTAATTTTTTATATTTATTTTTTATTTCTAGTCACTATTAATTGAAACTATTGCCATATGTAATTTTAAACAGATACCTGTTATAGTTTCCATAAATAGAGAAAAAAATCATCAGATTGTTAACTCAATTCTATCATTTTACTATACCTTAAACTATTCTTTTGTGAGATTGAAGCTGATTACTTTTCATTTCTTCAAGTATGTTCTGCTCTTGGAGCTCACCATTCTTGAGTTTAACAGATATGCATGAATTTCACATCTCCTTTTTCTAAAAATGGTGTACCCTTGAGCAAGACTTTCTGAGAAAAATTACTCTCAGTAGGACACAGTTGCTTACTTGGTAAGTAACCATTACTCTTCAGTGTTCAATTTTAGGAAAGTTCACTGTGTTTTGGCTTCAACTCTAGCTTTGAGAAATGTTAGGGGATATTTAGAGACAGAAAAATGAATAATGTTATCTCCCTCTTTAGAATACAACCTAGTGGAGATTGGTTGATTAAATAGATTTTATCCCATGCTTTAAGGAAATTCCAGTTACGGTTTTAGTATGTAAAAGAAGCAAGTGTGTTTCTTTTTTAAATAGGGATCATCATGAACAAATCGATGTTAACCATAAATAAATTGACATTGAACTTTAAATGAATGGCTAACTGGTGAATCCTCCAATAGCTTTTCCTTAGAGAAATTGACACATATTCAGTTGTAAGTCACTAGACAAACAAAATAGTCTTACCCATGAGAAGGCCTTTGTTATCTAAAGGGCACCACTGAATAATTGATTCTTTCCTCTGACTACCTATCATGGGCTGATGCTATAGTAGCTGTCAAAGCTGCCTGGTTAGCCTTCTCTCTCATTCTGTGAGATGGCTCTATCAAATATTCCCCAGGAAAATTCAGCTTCCAACTCTAACTCCTTCTCTGCCATTGACTTGGTCTACACTTTATTAGTGAATAAAAGGCAGATGGAAACTCCTTAACTTCCTTAAAATCTACACACACACACTGCTATACTTTCTCTTTCCTTCCTGTCACCATGGAGATGTCTTTTCCTATCTGTGATGAATTGAATTGTACCTACCACCATCCATATACTGAAGTCCCAATTCCTACTACCTGAGAATGTGATCTTTTTTGGAAATAGGGTCCTTGTAGATGTGAGCAGTTAAGTTAGGATGAAGTCAGCCTGGAATAGGGTAAGTCTCTAATGCAATGTGACTGGTGTCCTTACATAATAAAAAGGGGAAATTTGGAAACAGATGCTCATGGAGGGAAGAAAATGTGAAGAGACACAGGGAGAAAATGGCCATCCACAAGCCAAAGAGAGAGGCTTGGCCTCCATTCTTCCCTCATGGCCATCAGAAGGCTACAACGTGGTGGACACGTTGATTTCAGATTTTAAGTGCCCAGAAATGAGAGACAATAATTTCCTGTTGTTTAAACCATCCAGTTTGTAATACTTTGCTAGGGCAACCCTAGCAAACCATCCAATGCTGATCCCTTCTTCTGTCACTTGGATTCTATTCTTTGCTCCTCAGGACCCTGGTAAAATATTCCCATCCATACTTTAGCAGATTCACCTTTTCCTTTTCTTCTCATCAACAAAAAACATGGCCAAGTCTTTTCATTTAAAAAACTAACAGACAGATGAGTCAAACCACACAAAGCATACTCACATAGGATATTATTATAAATAATATTATAAATAACATCCTATCATTAATGCTTCTTCCAAATCCTGTGTTACTTATGAGAAGAATTGTCTACACTCTGACTTGTTTACTTCTTCCATTTTTACTCACTTTAGGAAAGGCCATATACAGGTTTTTGTAGCTATTTTATCCTTTGAAAATGCTTTTATCATCTTTTTTAAGTCTCTCTCTTTTAAAAATATATTTTGTTTTGCAAATCCAGTGGGAATTTCCTTAGTCCTTATGTATCTACTCCATTTTTAGTGAGATGCTGTCTTTGCTTTTATGATACCAGTTTCTCCCAGTTTTTCTTCCATTTGTCCTGCCATCTCTTCTTAGATATTTTTTCAGAATCCTTTTACTTCTGCTTATAATTTAAGTTTTAGTGTTCCCCATTTCTAGTTCCATCTCTCTTTCTTCAAATATATTCATTCTTTCTGGGTGATGTTATCATCTTTGGTGGCATCGAAACCTTTATCCTAGATTTGTCACCTCAACTTTAGCCCTCTATATCAAAATGTTTCTTTGTTGGCTCCATTGCCTCTTCTAAAGATAATTCAAATCCAAAAAATGCACCACTAAATGCATTTTCTTTCCCTTCTATTCAATTTTCCTTTTCTCAAGTGTGCAGCTACAAAATAGAGTTCATCTTTCTGGACTCTCTGTTCTCCTGACATAAAATTAGTTGCTAAGTCCCATGGATTATACCTCCTAAATACCTCATCTATTCATTTCTTCCCTCCAGGTGAACTGCCATCTTTCCAGTTCCAGCATCATCGAATTTCACCAAGATTATAGAAGAGGTTCTCAACTCTTACCACACTACCCTTTAATCTAGTCCATTCACAACACATTTGCCAAACTAACCTTTCAGATTGAAAATCTATTAATTAACTGCTTAAAACCTGCAGTAGCTCTGCATTACTCTTAAGAAAAAGATCAACTGCTTACCATGGCTTTTAAGACTACTCTTGATAGGGATCTTGCTCATTTCCTTATGCTCATCTCTCACCAATTTTATTCTGGTGCTTTATGTTTAACTGCACTGAATTATATTCATTTCCTCAAATGTGTCATGCTCTCACATTTTCTTTTCTTCCTACATGCTCCTTTCTGCTTCCTTATCTTCCCTAGTCATCCATTTGCCAAGGTTATCATATTTTCTTTTCTTTATTCATGTTAATCTTATTCACTCATGCCTAATACAGCATTTCTGTTCAATAAGTACTTGTTAACAGGAACAAACTGAGGTCTGTCTTTAAATATAGAATACATGGTATATAGTGAAAATATCTATATCTTTGTAGTAGTTTACGCACCATTGTCAGTTACCTATTTTATCTGTACATGTTGATCTCTTGTGAACTTGTTTATTAGGAACCTACTCGTAAGAAATGGATCCACGTGTGAGAGCTTATGTCTCTAAAAATAGCTGGGCATTGTGGTGAGCAACTGTCACAGCTGTTTGGGAGACTGAGGCAAGAGGATCACTTGAGCTGAAGGGTTTGACATTGCTCTGATGCTATGGGACTCTACCTAGGGTGACAAAGTGAGACTCTGCCTCAAAAAAAAAAAAAAAAAATGTATCTACATTTAGGGACAAGTCAAGTTTTTAAAAATTTTGAAATCTTAAAATCAAACCTCAGACTGTATAGAATCTATTGAAGTAAATTTGACTTTCTTTGGCATTTTGACAACTAGTCAATTATTCTTTGGTAACATTGTGACCTCACTCTGTAATGATTATTAAACTTCAATAGCAGGCAAGATATCTTTCCAATTAGCATCTGAAATGTCACCACAAGCTGATTATTTCCTGGTGTTTACACTGTCATATCCTTCAAGCTCTCATTGAGAATTCTGGGTTGGGGTGACTAAATATGAATTTTCATTGTAACAAGATTGTTTTCTTTGTTAAGGATAAACATAATCCTCAATTTATATCCTCAATGAAGGGAGGATATAAAAGATAAAGAAGGTACAAAATTAATATTGCTGGATCTTAAAATAGTCAATTTTAAAATTTTCTTAGACTTGACTTTACTTGTATGTATGCATTCCACAGCTGTTTAAGCACCTTGCACAACTAGATATTCTGGAGATTTATGGAACTGGTAGTCTACAATCAGTCTCACTAATAACCTGCACCAGTGTTCTCAACTGCGTTTGTACCTCCAAGCAGTGTCACAACATTTAGTGACAACTCTAAGGATGTCACTGTTATACTGACTATGACATACAACCATATGCAGTAGGGTTCTTCATACGTAAGAGTTGCCAGATGTAGTAAATAAAAACAGAGAATGCCCATGCAATATTTGAGACATACATTTACTAAAAAAATTTGTTATCTGCTAAAAATCCATATTTAGTTGGGTGGTCTGTATGGTACCTAGCAACCCTAGAATATGAAGTATTTGGCAAGTATACAGCCATGCTTACGGTTGTCCCAGTGACTGGAGGATACAATTGACAATTAAGTCCACTTATCCTAAATACTTTGAAATACCTTGAAAGTTTTCACATTCTGAGCAATGTTGCTTTTCTGCTTAATTACACAATAGTTATGGTTTCCCAGGTGAAAAGTCTGAATTTAATTAACAGTCTTAATTTAAAGCCTGAATTTCCTTCTAGAAATAAGAAACACCAGAGAGAACAAGGGATTGACTAATCTGAATCAATACAAATAAAAGTCTGGTATAATGTGGTCAGAAAGCCCAGGTCCCTTTTGTGACCATTGCAAAAGGGCTATGGAAGTGAGAAATGCAGTTTGGGGGCAGGTGGGAGGCAGTTTTGCAGGGTCCTGGAGTCTGTTAGTCTTCTTAAAACTAATGTATGAATTTTAAGCAGAAAAATGTCAAGATCATGTTTGTTTTAAGGAAAGATGACAATGCAGCTTTGTGAAAGAGGGGATAGGAAGAAGTCCTGGAGAATGCCATTGGCAAAACCCCTTTTACCTCCACATGTTGTATTCCCTGAGCTTTCCATTCTGCTTCCCTGTAAGGCCTCTCAAATGGTAGTTGTGCTCTCTTCCATCCTCCTTAAACCCCTAGTAGATTAGCCCATATCACAAAATCCCAAGACCAGAGATGTTGGCATTGATGTGGAGAAAAGGGAACACTT